>CAUYRB010046419.1:0-28147 GCA_963574695.1 Propithecus perrieri
GTCGGTTTCTTCTGAGGCTTCTTTTCTTAGCTTGTAGATGGCTGTCTCCTCCAAATGTCTTCACATGGTCTTCCCTCTGTACATGTTTGTGTCCAAATTTCCTCCTCTTAGAAGGACACCAGTTATAGTATATCAGAGACCATCCACGTGACCTCATTTTAACTTTAATTACCTCTTTAACGAACTTATCTCCAAATGTAGTCACATCCTGAGATACTGGGTTAAGATTCTGACATATGAATTTTGGGGGAACACAATTCAGTCCACAACAAGTATATACATACGAGTAAAACTATTTAACGAAAAGGAAAAAAAAGATAAATCAAAGTAGTAGGTCTCTTGGGTGCCGAGAGAAAGACAAGACTAAACAGAAGCATAAGGGAGCCTCCAGTGGTATTTGTGAAGGTCTGGTTGTGTGAATATCCCAATGTTCACTTATTATATCCATTATATAATATATTTTTTGTATGCTTGAAAATTTCATAATAAGTCTTTTTAAGAAAAGAAAAAAAGAAGATAAGACATAAGTCAGGGTGGTTTTGGTTGTATGCAACAGAAATCCAACCAAATAGCTCAAGTGCAAGGGGGAATTTATTGGCTCAATACCCGAGCATATTGGAAGTCAGGGTGGCTTGAACATGAACGGATCCTAGAACTCAAATTTTGCCACCAGGTTCCTAACTCACTCACTCTACCTCTCATTTATGCTTCCTTCCACTCACAAAAAGAAAAACCAAAAAAGTCCTTTCGAGCACAAATTTTGCTTGGTTCCCCTGAAGAATTTTCACTGTTAAATTGTCATTCCTTTTAAAAATTATTAAGATTGCTTTAAAATGAAATAGTAAATTAGTGTCCTGGATAAATTTTTAGACCTTGCCAATGCTTTTAAATTTATAAATAGAGAACATTTCAGGTTCAAGTTATGGTTTTCATATTTCCCTGGTTAATTCATTTCAGACAACCTTCGCTTGAAAAGAAAGTGGTGAATAATATCAGAGTTCTCAAGTTCATAGTCTTGTAATTTTGAAATACCCAGATGTGGCTAAATCTATAAAAGATGCAGAGGGTAAAATTCCCAAACGTGTTAATTGTGAAAGTGCTATAGTAGTTCATCTTCCAGAAATTAGTGCTTTGCCATAATTGGACAACAAATTCTAAAATTTGTATTTGTTTCTCTTTGGAAATATCTGTAACAAAAGTAATTATGTATAAATGACTAGATGATAAAATGTTTGAATTGAACTCTTGAATTGGCAATCCAATCAATCTAAAAAATCCAATCTTAAAAATGAATGACAGTAAATGCCTATGCTCAAAAAAAATTAACTTATCAAGAAAAGAGAAATAAGGGCATTCCTATGATGAAACGAAACTACTTTGGCTTGTTGCTACAATAATATTAAGTCCAGATGGGCTCATGCAAACTTTAAAAGAGATAATCTCAGAGCTTTCTTACTTCACAAGCTGATGGCATTTGCACCTATACAAAGGGATGATAGACAAGATATTACAAAGTGCTCTCATTGATGATGGAAACATTATTCAAGAAGATTTGAACAAAGCATCTAGAATGATAAATTGGATTATTTTTCTCCTCTTTGCAATTCTTGAGGACACAGTATTTTGCCCACTAGCACAAGAAGGAAAGTAATGTTTAAAAGTAATTATAATACACTCAGCAGACATTTATACATAGTACGTACCAGGGACTCTATTTATTGAGCACCCACAATGTGCCATGGACTACATGTCAAACCACAGCATGTGAAATTTCTCCCACGTTTTTCTCTTATTGAGTTGAATTTAACTAGCTCAAAAACTTCTCTGTAGATCATTGGTTGATCTGCTTTCTGTCTGGGATTGGTGGTGGGAGTGTGAATTGGACATCGGTTACTTTTGAGATTGGGTTTTTAAGATTGATTGGCTTCCTATTCAACAACAAACATTTTATATTCTAGTCATTTACACATAATTACTGTTGTTTTCAGGTTATGGTTGTTCCAAAAGAAAAACATAAATTTTAGAGGGAGGTTTTTGCAGTGATGAGAGTGTTTTAAAACTGGATGGTAGTGATGGATCACTTTTCAAAAGGATTTTCCCCAAATCCTATGAATTTAAAAATATGGCTCAACATGATATTTAATGTTGTACTAATATTAAAAATGTATGTCTCAATTTTATGTAAAATAGATGTTTGTACATGAAAAATGCTTCTAAAGAATAATTACAAAATTTCATCTGTAGTTTTATGACGATTTTATCTTACAGTTAATAATATATTGCTAGAATTTTTAAAGCTCCAGTGAAATTATGTCTATGGTAAACATTTAATTCTATTTAGTAGATAAATTTTAAGGTGTCATATTTAATTAATGATTATACATAGAAATATGAAAATATCCATCTTGGGTTTTGTATAGTTTATGCAAATTCCATATAATTATTCTCCACAGAGTAGTCCATTTAAAATAAAATTCTTAAACTTGCTTTGAATTATGTTTTTTCCTTATTATGAGCCATATAACATGATCCTTATTATCATACCATAGAATGCCAGAGCTTCATAAAATTTGACTTAATTTTTACTGCAAAATTTATATTCAACCTAGGATATAACCAAGGCTCCCTCCAGCCACAGGCCCTTTGCACATGCTGTTTGCCTTGTTTGCTATGCTCTTCATTCAGCCCTCATATCTCAGTTCAGGCATCTCTTCCCTCAAGAAGTATTTCCACTGATCCCTTGGTCAGACCAGACTCCTCTATTATGTACTCTCCTGGAGACATTCATTTCCTTCAGAGCAATTCTTTGGTTTGTAATTATATAATCATTAAGTTAAATGTTCAATTAATATCAATCTCCCACAGTCCTACTAGCAGGGGAACAGTGTCTGTGTCTGGGTTTGCACGTTATTGATTGTATCACTTTCTTCTAACAGAGTGCCTAGCATTGAGTAGATGTAGAAAGTATTCACTGAAGAAAGAAAGGAGGAAAAGAAAAACACCATACTAGATTATTTTCCTGGAACCATCCCTCTCCTGGTCCTGCCACTTTACTGAAGAGTGACTGTCAAGTCATACACTCGGAAAGCAACTGATTGTAACCATGTGCGTCGAGGCAGGCCAATCAGACCTGTCCTCTCCCAAGAATTTGAATCTTAAGGCGATTACACAGGCTTGGAAGTGGAGGTGAGGCCATCATCCCCAAGGCATAAGGCCCTAAGGAGATGGGCTGCCAGGGTTTCCCTGGGCCCTGGAGCAGCCATTGAGACCTGGTTCTTAAACTTTCCTTTAAATCCTGTAAATTACTCCAATATTTTTTAATTTTTGTTTAAATTAGCCAGAGTTAGTTTCTTTGGCTCACAGCCAAGGAACCCCAACTGTTTCATTTTCTGACCTCTGTTATCCTAATCAGATGTAAACACTTCTATCTTATAGTACTCCTCAAGACTAAGGATTAATGGAATAAATTTCAGAATTGTAGCAAAGGAATATTCTGCATTTAACCAACACAAATGCTCAAATGAAATGGTTGCTTCAACCTGCGGTTTTGTGTTGGTTCCAGCTGCCCTTCTAGTCTGTCTCCAGCACACCCTCCCAGAATCCTCCTTCATTTCCATCTCTGAGCTATGATGTGTGGTACCTTTTGCACATAAAACTCCAGTCCCATGAACTCTATTTCTCTCGAGTTTACCTACCTCCATCCCCATCCTCTGTGCTTCACAGCTGTCTCTGAGACAAGGCAACCCGCCATCTATGTGTCTCTTACGGTCATATCCTCTCGGTGGTCACAGGTAGCATTTGCTTAGCCAGGGACAGTTCCAGACACTTTGCGTTCGATCCTGACAACAACCCTATGAGGAAGAGGCTACTATTGCAGATCAGGGGAGGGGAATGAGGCTCAGGGAAGCTAATTAGCTTGAGTAAGGTCAGTAAATAAGATTGGACCTGAACAACCTGACTCCTATGCAAGTGTCCTTAAACACTATGTTTTTCTTCCTCAATGTTTTTCAAATTTCTCAATATCAAATCCCCACTTTCCCTTAAAATAAAAGTCTCTTTATCTTGCATCTTCCTGTGGTCTTCTTCCGTCCACTTTCCAATCTTCACTGCATCCACTGTAGTCTAGCGTCCACCCTTTGGTTCCCACTAAATCTGCCCTTGTTGAGATCACTAAGTAGCTCTGCCAGGCACAGGGTACCTTACATATCCAACCCTGTTGAACTCATTTATCCACTCACCAGATGGTTTTGAACACCCACTCTTTTCGATAAACTGTGGAATATGTGCTAGGTATACAGTAATAAGCAAAATACAGGGTGTCCCCAAAGTCACTATGCACAGGGGAAGTGGGAAATTGTAGCTAAATGTAACTTTATGTACAAAATACTTATTACAAAATTTTACAAAATTTTTCCTTCTCGATTTTTCTCCTGCTTGATCTCTGCAGCACTGGTCATGCCAACCATTCCCTCTTTGAAATTTGGGGCTGCCTTGGCTCCTATGAAACCTCTTTTACTTGGTTCTTCCTCTACTTCCAGGACTCCACATTCTCACCCTTCTTTTTCCACCCACCTTTTAAATGTGGAGTTCCTGAGAGATACATCGTGGAGCACATTAACATCAACAAGCTTGAAACAATTGTTTTTCTACCTCCCATCCACATCTTTCCATTCTTATTCTTTGTTCTTGTTAGTGGCAGCATATGACACCCAATCTCCCTCTCTTTTTCTGCCCCACACCCTTACCCAATTGTCAGAAAATCCTCAAAGTTCTGTCTCAATATGCTCCTTACTTGTTAAGGCTCCCTCCCCACCTCTCCCTGGACAAATGCAATGGAATCTTTTTTAAAAACAGCTTTGTTGAGGTATAATTATTATAAAATATTGTTAATCCCATCAAGTATATTTTTCATCTCAGACATTATATTTTTCATCTTTAGAAGTTCAATCTGGGTCTTTTTTAATATCTTCTGTGTCTCTATTTAACTTTTTAAATATATGCAATACAGTTATAATAACTATTTTAATGTCATTCTCTGCTAATTCCAACATCTCTGTGAGTTCTCAGTCAGTTTCAACTGATTGATTATTCTTCTTATGATGGGCCAGGTTTTCCTGCTTCTTTGTATGTCTGGTAATAGTTGATTGGATGCCAGATATTGTAAATTTTGCCTTGTTGGCTGTTGGGTATTTTTGCATTCTATAAATCTTCTCGAGATTTACTCTGGGATGAAGTCAAGTTACTTGGAAACAGTTTGATTCTTTCAGGCATAGCTTTTATGGTTTGTTAGGCTGATCTGGAGCAGTGCTCAGTCTAGAGACAAGAATTGAGCACTTATACTACTGAGGCAAAACCTTCCTGATTAATCTACCCAAGGCCATGAATGATGGGTTTTTCCAGTCTGGCTGGAGGCAAGAGGTATGGTTCCTAGCCCTGCATGAGTGCCAGCTACTGATCTCTCTAACTCCTTTGAATGGCTCTTTTCCTGGCCTCACACACATGCTGATCAGCACTCTGCTGAGTATTGAAGGGAGCCTCTGCTCATCTCCAGGCTTTCCCCTCTCTGTGCAACTCTCTCCTCTCTGGTACTCTGTTCTGTGAGCTCAGCTGTCTCGGTGTCCCCAGACTCTCAGCTCTGTCACCTCACTCAGGGAGACCACTGGGCTCCACCTGGTTTTCCCTCCCTGCATCATAGTCTGAAACTCTCTAAGTCAGTAAACTGGGGCAATCAGAGGGCTCACATATCCTTTAGGTTTCCTCTTCCACCAGGATCTCTGTCTTTTGTTGCCTGATGTCAGTCTTTTGCAAACCATTATTTTACGTATCTTATTATTATTTGTTGTTATTGTTCTTTCAGGTGGGAGGGTAAATTCAGTCCTGTTACTTCATCTTGACCAGAAGAGGAAATTTTGCAGTAGAATCTTAACCAATCAACCACTTTGTCTCAAACTTTTGCAATCTGTTCTCACTTTACCAGTTTTGTTTTTTCTTAAAATACTAAGCTATTGTTAGTCTCCTGCTTCAAACCTTTTTATAGCACCCCTACTATTTACAGAATAAAATTTGAGCTGCTTAGTAGCATACTTCATGCGTTGGTGTTGAGGCCCCTTCCATTCCTCTACCTTCACCCCCTGCCTTTCTCCCACATGTACCATTCTCCCACATCTAACCATGTCGAGGTATTTATGGTCCTCCTCTCATCCCATTACTCAGCACTTTAAAGTTTCCTACTTCCCTGTCTTTGTACTCCCTGCCTGGAATGTTCTTTCTCCACATCCACCTGGTGAACTTGTCTTTAACCTAGAAGACCTTTCTAAGCATATGCTCATCTGTATATGTTTCTCCAGACCTCTCCCTTCCCTCCAAGGAGAATTGCTCCTCCTGCCTTTTGTACCACCATGAACTAAATCTTGTGTTTGCCCCTTTTATAGCATTTATCACACTGCTTTATATATATTTGCTTATGTGTCTCTTTCCACTAATACATAGTACATTTCATAAAGGTAAAGATTTGCTTTGTTCACATTTATATACCCAGTGCTAAATTCATCTGACCAATAAATATTTACTGAGCACTTTACCATGTGTCAAGCATTGTTCTATGTCCTGGATATACAGCATTGAGTAAGATACAGTCCTCATGGAGCTTACGTGGAGATGAAAGAGACAGTTAATAACCATGTGAAAGGATAACAGGACAGAAGAGGGTCCAGTTAGAAAGCTGTTACAGTCGCGCCGGCAACAGAGATAACAGTAGCTTGGAAAAGGGAGGGAGAGGAGAAAATGGAGAGAATTAGATCCACTTGAAACACACGTACAAGGTAAAGCCAATAGGATTTGTAGATGGATTTCTTGGAGATAGAAAGGGAAAAGGAGAAATGAAGGATAACTTTCATATGATAGGTGCCTAATAAATTCTTGTATAAATAAGCTCCTTGACAATTGAAAACTAGTTTTAAAAAGATAAACCTGTGGGTTTGACTCAGCATCTAACTGGTCAGTTTCATCAGGAACATTTGACCTGTACTGACTAGATACCGCAGAATAGTAACATTGAGATTAGACTTCAGCGGCAGACTAATCTCACTTTACCTGTTCTCATTGTAGGATCTTAATCAAGTTATTTTGATTAAGCCTCAGTTTTATCATCTGTAATATGGAGAAAATACTAGTGTCTACCGTTGGGCTTTTATTGCTTAAGAGGAAATTGAGACAATGCTTTTAAAGCACTTAGTACTATGCCTAACGCATGGTAAGTACTCAATAAACGGGAGCTTATTTCAATATACTACTAGTGAAGCAATCCATCAATTGGTTGTTTTGTTGTCTATGTTCAAGAATATCATGATTAAAATTTTTGCTTATATTCAGTGATCCTCTGTAGAAACAAAGTTAGGTAATTCTTTGGTGATCTAGGAAAACTAACAAGTCTTTAAAATATAGACATTTCCTTGAAAAAGTACAAAATAAAACACAAAATTAAAGTGTGGCAAATTCCATAATTTGTGCATCACCAACAGATTGAAAAGTCTACAATTTAATATTAATACTTTCTAAAATGGACCATTTTCAAGTATTTCTAACATTGGGAGAAAAGCCCATCTGGTGAATCTTTTAGTTGAAGTGAGGAGTTCTCAGTTCTCTTGAGCCTTTCCCAGGGAACGTTGGGAAAGGTGGGTGGACCTGAAGAGAAGATGGCTGCGTCCGCAGTGGGGAAGGCGTAAACAAGTTCTGTCAATTTCTGTTAACTTGTTAACTTGTTCTGTCAAGTTCTGTTAATTTCTTTGGAAATTAAGAGTCAAGGAAGAGGAATACTGATGAGCAAAACTAGAGAGAAGTGGAGTTTCAGAATGAGAGAGAGGAATGAGAAAAAAGAAAGAAAAAATTCAGGGCCTCATGAAGGGCAGCATATTGGAGACACATTGTTCCAAATGCTGGGAAAGAAAGATTTCTGGGGACAAATGTTTTTACATATTCTGTAGAAGGGCAGAGAAAGAGAAAGAATACATATGAGAGAATAATAGTGAGATTGGAACCGGTAATCCTTAAGAACAATCTGTAGTAATACAGTGAACACATTTTTACATTTAGCCCTCCAAAAACCCTAAATGCCAAATTCTAATATTATCCCTATCCTCATTTTATGGGGAAAGAAACTGAGAATCAGAGAGGCCAATTAACTCCCCCCAGACCACACAGCAAAGTTAGCAACAAAGCAGGAATTTGAATCTGGGTCTATTTAATCAGAGCCTGTACTCTTCTCCATTTTGCTATACTACTCTTCTAGCTCTTGGTAATGCAAGAGAAGCAACAGATTCAAAGGAATTTAGGAAACCAGGGGAAAATGCAAAGAAAATGAACTGGAAAAATCTCATACCTGCAGTTTTTAAGTAAAAATCAATTTAAATTTAACTCTCTTTGTGTTCAATTTTTTTTAAACTGCCCTAGAAACATTATTTTATTTTATTTTATAGAGATGGGGCGGGGGGGGTCTCACTATGTTTCCCAGGCTGGTCTTGAACTCCTGGCCTCAAGCAATCCTCCCACTTTGGCCTCCCAATGTGCTGGGATTACAAGCATGAGCTGCCATGTCAGGCTGATTTTACTTTTTTAAACTCTTGTCAAAAATGTGACCTTACACTGCAGGAATCAAACATGAAGATGCTTAAGTAATTTTATATAAGGGGGTTAGTTTGCAAAAGTCAAACTTCAAGTAGTAGTTTGTACAATCACTCAAATCTTGTGAGAATCCCTTTGGAGGTAACGATTCCTATTTCTGCCTAAGAATTAACTTTTGCTTTATTAAGAAAGTATTTTTTTAAAATGAGCTTAATATGATTAGAAAATATGTCTCTAAATCTTCAGGAAGACAGGTATGATTTTCTATAATTTTATATTTTCTGTGTTAACCATTTAAAACCACAATTATTCAGCTAAAATAAATTTTCATCTGTGGACATGCCCATATGGTATTATTGTATATGAAGCTGGACCTACACTGCCATCTGCTGTGTCAAGATTAGGTTTAGAATTAGCCACATAACCTGGGCTTAAGGAATGCAAAATATGCATATGACAAGCCTGTATCATTTTGCTTTTTGAAAAATGAATGCAAGGGAAAACATGCTTACTGTTATTTATTTCGACTTGTATTAGCAAGTTAGAAAGAGAGAGGTTGAGCAGTCAAAAGTAGATTTTAGAAGAAGAGCAGGGTACGTGGGTGCTAGAAAACAAAACTGGAGAGAGTCAGTAATGAGATGCTGCAGTATACCACTCTACAAATGGTAAAGATGCTCTTAATACAATTTTCCCCAGTCCCTGACCTCTCTTGCTGATTGTAACTGAAGCCTCTTTCTTTTGGTCGTATCCTGTAAGTGTCCTTCTAATAAGGAACACAAATAGAGACCATCACAGAAGGAAAAATATTGAGCTGGAAACATCATACCATCTGCAATCCTGTTCCCCATTCCTTCATCACTTTTATGTAAGAATGAACAGGTTTAAATGCATATCGGGCAGACTAGAAAGAAAACAGAAGATAGCACCAAAGAGTAGCCTTTGCGGTGTAGGTTAAAGGAGCCCAGAGAAAACCATCTCATTAGATGGTGTTGCTAAAGAGGGATCTTAAACATATTGGTAGCAGGCCACATCTTTCTGAGACAGGTTTTCGTGCATGTGCTGGTATGTGTGTGGGAGTCGGGGTGGGGAGTGGCTGGGAGGTTGTAGGAGAGAAACTAGAGACAAGGAAAGCTAGGGAACTCCAAGCCATTCAAAGATTAAAAGCAAATTCCATAATTTGTTCCTCACTACAGATATTAATTAGATCTGGGGGCTCAACTCTTGTTGGGTGCTGTAGTGGAACAGAGAGGTGCTTCGTGGAACGAGTAGAGACATGTTTCTTAACAATGGGGGTACATTCTGATAAATGCCTCTTAGGTGATTTTGTTGTGTAAACATCATGGAATGTACTTACATAAGCCTGGATGGTATAGTCTACTACACACCTAGGCTACGTAGTACGGCACTTAGCTCCAGCCACTGTCGTACATGCAGTCCGTTGCTCACCAACATGTTACACAGCGTATGGCAGTATATATGTTAATATTAGTTTGACTGCTTCTTTAACAAATTACCATAAATTTTGTGGTTTAAAATGGCACAGAATTTATCATCTCATAGTTCTGTAGGTCAGAAGACTGACATGGAACTCACTGGGCTAAAATCAAGGTATTGGCAGGGCTACATCCCTTCTGGAGGCTGTAGGGAAAAATCCATTTCCTTTCTTTTTCCAGCTTCTAGAGGCCACCTGCATTCCTTAGCATGTGGCCACCTTCCTCCATCTTCAAAGCTGATAGCATAGCATCTCTTTGACTGTTTCCATTGTCACATCTCTTTCTCTCACCACCTTCTGCTTCCCTCTTCCACTTTTAAGTACCTTCGTGATCACATTGGGTCATCTGGATCATCCAGGATAATCTCCCTATTTTAAGGTGAGCTGATTAGCAATCGTCATCCATCTGCAACCTTAAGTCCCCTTTGCCATGGAAAGTTACATATTCACAGGTCCTGGGGATTAAGATGGGGACCTTTTGGGGGCACCATTACTTTGCCTACTGCAATGTGCTTCCACATATATGACCTGTCATAAACAATTAAGTGGTGGCACAATTCATTTCCCACATAGGGAAATGTGTTCACCTTTTACTTCCAGGTGCTTCGTTAGAATTGACCAGTGAAGAAGTCTCCATGTGGGCAACACTTCATCCCTGGGAGTTAGTGTAAAGAGCTCTGTTCTAATACCTCTGTTCCCAAGAGGATTTTCCCCAAATTTGAGTCAGAACTGCCCAGCTAACTTCTCATTGGTTGCTGCTGAGTCTTGTACCAATCACGGTATTCTCTTTTCTTTGGTATGTCTAAGAGAATATATAAATTATGAACCGCCGTTTGCCCCCCTACTGGTTCAGAAGTAGTATTTTTGCAATTTTATATAATTCCTTTTCTAACAGGCAGTCATTGGTTTGTGGCGATTTTAACGCATCTTCTTTCCAACAAATATTTATTTAGAGTTTCTCACATGTCAGGCTTTGGGGGAAAACAATGAACAAGGGCAGCATGTCCCTGCCCTTGCAGAGATTACCATCTAGTAGGGATTCAGAGAGAGTCACACTGGATAACAAATGCTCTGTGGAGGGAAGGACAGAGTACACCTTGGAGGGAGGTCTAACCCAGAGAGGGAGACAATCGGCAGTAAGAGGAGCCTCCCAGGAGGACGTGACACCTCAACAGGACCCTTCGAATAAGTTACTGAGGTGAAGGTGCACCATGAGGAACAGCATTTCGGCAAACAGAAATAGCTCCAAGAAGGCAGGGATTTTGTCTGTTTTGGTTATTGCTTTATCCCTTGTGCCAAAACAATTCTTGAGACTCCTGGGCTACATTTGAAGAAGTAAAAGGAGATCAGTGCGTTAGGGGGCAGTGGGGAGAGGTGACATCTGAAAGGCCAAGATGGGGCTCATGAGCATGTTAAGCCCTTTGCACTTTTATAACAGGGGCCGTAGAGTTGTTTAACCATTGAGAGTTTTTTTTAAATAGACTTTCTTTTTTTTAAAGCAGTTTTAGGTTCAGAGTAAAATTGAGAGGAAGGTACAGAAATTTCTCATATATGCCTTACACTCCCCCTGCCACACACTCACAGCCTCCCCATTATCAACAGCCCCCACCAGAGTGGTATATTTCTTACCTTTGATGAACCTACGATGACACGACACACCATTATCACCCAGAGTCCATAATTTACATCAGGGCTCACTCTTGGCATTGTACATTCTATGGGTTTGGAGAAATGTGTAATGACATTATAGTATCATAAAGAGTAGTTTCACTGCCCTAAACATCCTCTGTGCTCCTCTTATCCATCCATCCCTCCCCACTAACCCCTGGAAATCGCCCATCTCTTTACTGTGTCCATAGTTTTGCCTTTTCCAGAATGTCATATAGTTAGAATCCTACACTATGTAAACTTTTCAGATTGGCTTCTTTCACTTAATAATTTGCATTTACATTTTCTCCACTTCTTTTCATGGCTTGACAGCTCTGGGCTTTTGGGTTTTTTTTGTTTTTTTATTGAGACAAGGTCTCCCCCTGCCACCCAGGCTAGAGTACTGTGGCGCAATCATAGTTCACTGCAGCCTCCAACTCCTGGGCTCTAATGATCCTCTTGCCTCAGCCTCCTGAATAGCTGGTACTACAGGCACACAACACTTTGCTCGGCTTGACAGCTCTTTTTTTGTTATTGCTGAATATTTCATTCTCTGGATGTGCCATGGTTTATCCATTCACCTACTGAAGGACTTCTTGGTTGCTTTCAAGTTTGGACAGTTATGAATAAAGCTGTTATAAATATCCATGTGCAGATTTTCCTGTGGACATAAGTTTTCAACTTGTTTGGGTAAATACCAAGGAGTGCAATTGCTGGGTCGTATGGTAAGAGTATGACTAGTTTTGTGAGAAATCTCCAAACTGTCTTCCAAAGTGGCTGCACCATTTTACAATGAATGCGATTGCTTCCTCATCAGCATTTGGTGTTAATAAGTGTTCTGGATTTTGACCATTCTAATAGGCGTGTAGTGGTATCTCATTGTTGTCTTAATTTGCATTTCTGGGTGGGCTCAGTGGCTCATGCCTGTAATCCCAAGACTTTGGAAAGCCAAGGCAGGAGGAATGCTTGAGCCCAGGAGTTTGAGACCAGCCAGAGTAACATAGTGAGACCCTTGTTTCTACAAAGAATTTAAAAATTAGCCAGGCATGGTGGTGGCACACCTGTAGTCCCAGAAGTTGGAGGTTGCAGTGAGTTAGTGATCTATCATGGTGCCACTGTACACCAGCCTGGGTGACAGAGTGAGACCCTGTCTCTTAAAAAAAATTTGTATTTCCCCAATGACATATGACGTAGAGCATCTTTCTTTGCATATGCTTATTTGCCATCTGTATTTAGTAGCATCTTCTTTGGTGATGTGTTTGTTAAAGTCTTCGGCCTTTTTTTTGAGGCAGGGTCTCTCTCTGCCACCCAGGCTGAAATGTAGTGGTGTCATTGTAGCTCATTGCAACCTCAACTCCTGGGCTTAAGCAATCCTCCTGCCTCAGCCTCCCAAGTAGCTGAGACTACAGGCATGTGCCACCATGCTAAACTAATTTTTCTGGTTTTTTTTTTGTTGTTTTTTTTTTTAGAGATGGGGATCTTTCTATGTTTCTCAGACTGGTCTCAAACTCCTAGGCTCAAGCAATCCTCCCACCTCAGCCTCCCAAAGTGCTAGGATTACAAGTGTGAGGCACTGTGCCCAGCCTGGGCCATTTTTTAATCAGGTTGTTTGTGTTCTTATTGTTTTGTTTTAAGATATCTTTGTCTATTTTGGATAACGGTCCTTTATCTGATATGTCTTTGGCAAATATTTTCTCCCAGACTGTGGCTTATCTTTTCATTCTCTTGTTAGTGTCTTTCACAGAGCAGAAAATTTTAATTTAATAAAGTCTGGCTTATCAATTCTGTCTTTCATAGATCATGCCTCTGTTGTTGCATTTAACAAGTTATCAACAAACCCAAGGTCATCAAGATTTTTCTCCTATGTTTTCTATAAGATTAGTTGACTATATTCATGTGAGTCTATTTTTGGGCTCTCTATTTCACTAATCTATTTGTCCATTCTTTCGCCAATACCAGACTGTCTTGATTACTGTAGCTTTATAGTAAGTCTTGCCATTGGGTAGTGTCAGTCTTCCAACTTTGTACTTCTTCAATGTTGTGTTGGCTATCCTGGGTCTTTAGTCTTTCCATATAAACTTTAGACTCAGTTTGTCAATATCCACAAAACAACTTGCTGAGATTTTGATTGGGAATGCATTAAATCTATAGATCAAGTTGGGAAGAACCGACATCTTGACAATACTGAGACTTCCAATCTATGAACATAGGATATCTCTCCATTTATTTAGTTCTTCTTTGACTTCTTTCATCAGAGTTTTGACATTTTCCTCATATAGATCTGATGCATATTTTATTAGATTTATATCTAAGCATTTCATTTGTTGGGTTGTTAACATAAGTGGTATTGTGTTTTTAATTTCCATTTCTATTTGTTCATTACTGGTATATAGGAAAGCAATTGACTTCTGTGTTTTAACCTTGCATCCTGTAACGCTGCTACAATCACTTATTAATTCCAGGGTTTTTTTTGTTTTTTTTTCAGATTTTCTACATAGAATATTATGTCATTTGTGAACAAAGTTTTATTTCTTCCTTCCCAATCTATATACCTTTATTTCCTTTTTTTTTTTTTTTTTTGTCTTAGCTCAGAGTGAGGCTAAGTTCTAGGATAGCTCAGACTTCCAGTCTGATGTTGAAAAGTGGTGGTGAGAAGGGACATTATTGCCTTGTCCCTGATCTTAGTGAAAAAGCTTCAAATTTTTCCCCGTTAAGTGTAATATTAGCTGTAGGGTTTTTTTGTAGCTATTCGTTGAGGAAGTTCTACTCTATGGAGAGATTTTAAGCAGCAGAGTGAGTTACGTGGATTTAAATTTTAGAAATTATTCTGGCTACAGAGTGTAGACCAGTTAGAAGTCTATTGGAATACTTCCAGGGAGAAATGAGTGTGGTCCTAACTAGGTGCAGGCAGTGGGCATGGAAAGAGATTGAGGATAATTTAGAATCATCCACTTATGAACTGAAAGGGACCTTAGACAGCTTTTGTCTACTCTTTCTTTTCTATGAAGAATCTGAGGTCAGAGAGGGTTAATTGACTTACTTCTGCAGTGATTTTCTTACTCTTCCTCTGCTGCTCTTTTGGTATTTCTGATAAGTGGTGTTTCTCAGAATTGTCCAATTAAGACCTTCATCCCTTCACACCCATACAACTTACATAATTTAATTTTGCTTTTGTCTAATATCACAGTCCTTTGGTTTGTATTATATCATCTGGTTCTGGAGACAGAAAAGACTGCTAGTGAACTTGCTCTTTGGAGCTGCACTCACAATTGAATTAAAAACACTCCTTGATAGCAACAATGTGTAAGGAGGATAAGTGAACTTCACAAATGGAAGATGTGGGAAGGCCTTCTCGGCCATGTATTTCTGAAAAAGTTTTTGAATAGTTTTAAGCAAAGCTGCAGAAATCAATGAACAGGCTTAGCATGCAGATTTCCAAAGCAGGGTTTTATTTATTTATTTATTGCATACTATCTAAATAAGTCTGCCAAAGTCCATCTAGAAAGAAAATGAAAAAAGTCAATGTCAGAGTCCTTAGGCATTGACTGTGAAAAAGGAATCTAGGTTGTCCTGATAGCAGCAGGTCTCACAGTTAGACATAGATCTGAAGCTACTGGTTTTCACCATTAATCAAAATGACACTGGGCCAACTACAGATGGCTTGATATATATCATACATATAATTTACTATTCTAATGTAAACTCGGCCCAAGTGGTGCACTGCCACACACTGCTGGTCATAAATGTCTAAGTATGTCTGATAACTTGGTTGGGTGGGCCTGCCCATAAATGAATTTATCGGAGCCTCCTGCAAGGTCCTAAGGAGAAGAAAGATCTCAATAGTGGGAACTTTGCCTGCACACTCCATAAAGATGGAGTAAAGGTGCTCAAAATCATTAGTTATTAGTTATGTAGATTAAAACCACAATGAGATACCATTTCACATCCACTAGGATGGCTAACATTAAAACCCCAATAATACCAAATGTTGGTGAATCGTGAAGCTACTAGAACCCTTATCCTCATGCATTGTGAGTGTGAATGGTACAATCTCTTTGGAAAACAGTCTGGTAGTTCCTTAAACAAATTTGAAAGTAGCTGCTGTAGGACTCAGCAATTCCTCTCCTAGGTCCTTATCCACAAGAAATGAAAACTCATATCCACAAAGAGATTTGTACAAGGGTTTATAGAGCAGCTTTTTTGCTTTTTTAAAAATAATAACCCCAAATTACAAATGATTCAAATGTTCAACAAATATACTATTATATATTCACACAGTGTAACACTACGTAGAAATAAAAAAGAACGAAACCCTATACTCTCCCAGCATGATGAATCCACAATGTTTATGCTAAGTGAAAGAGGCCAGACTCAAAACCCTACCTGCATGATGCCATTTATGGGAAGTTTTAGAACAGGCTAAACCAGTCTATGATAATAGAAATCAGAACAGTGATTTGCTTATAGAAAGGGGTGGGGATAGAAGGGGGTACAAGAGAACTTTCTGGGGTCACAGAAATGATCTATATCTTGACTTGAGTTGTGGTCAAGTGAGTATATACGTTTACCACAACTGTTCAAGTTGTGCTCTTAAGATCTGTGCATTTTATTGTGTGTAATTTTTACCTAAATTTTTTTAAATGGGAAAAAATTGAGTGATCTAAAACTCTGTACGTCATTGGGCTCAAACGGTACTTCTTTGGTAACAATACTAATTACTTCCAACATATACATGGCACTTAATGTGTCAGCAACACTCTAAGCACTTTGCATGTATTAGACCCACTTATTCACAAGAACCCTATGAGGTAGAGTACTATTTTTTATTCCTATTGCATCAATGAAGAAAATGAAGCAGAGGAAGTTAATAACTTTCCAAAATCACACAACTAGTAAGCAACAGAGCTGAGATGTGAATCCAGGCAGTTTGGTTCCAAAGCTGTAAAAAACTGTGCTATGCACTGAAACAGAATAGATTATTCGGCCCCAGATTATTTACTAACTGAAAAGGGGAAAATGGACAATTACAATAGAGAGATGGGGCAATGTCTTAGTCTGTTTTGCAGTTGTTATAAAGGAATATCTGAGACTGGGTAATTTATAAAGAAAAAAATTATTTGGCTACAATTCTGGGGATTGGAAGATTGTGCAACTGGTGAAAGCTTCAGGCTGCTTCCAGCCCTGGTGGAAGATGAAGGGGAGCCAGTGTGTGCAGAGATCACATAGAGAGAGAGGAAGCAAGAGAGAGAAGGGAGGTATCATTCTCTTTTTCATAACCACCTCTCTCAGGAGCTAATAGAGCAAGAACTCACTTATACACACTCCCACCCCAGGGAGTGCATTAATCCATTCATGAGGGGTCCACTCCCATGACCCAAACACTTCCCGTGAGGCCCCAACTTCAACACTGGGATCAAATTTCAACATGAAGTTTGAGGGAACTAACATCCAAATTATAGCAGGCGGCCACCTGCCTGCCATAATTCAAATTTGACCACACAAATAATAGGGAAACCTGATGTGATGCACTGTGAACCAAACATCACCTCAAAGTATTACCAAAATGTTTAACTTGAATATTGCAGGAAACCTAGAGGATAGAGGAATAAGGTAAACAACACGATGAGGAAACAATCAGTCAAATCCAGATTGTAGGCCATTCTACTATACAAGTGGTTTTTCAAAATCTCTTTTCAAAAAGTCAGCACTGACTACAGCCATACCACTGTGAAAGTGCCTGATCTCATCTGATCTCAGAAGCTAAGCAGGGTTAGGCCTGGTAAGTACTTGGATGGGAGACGAAAAGTTGGTACCATCAAAAATAAGTGGGGTGACTGTTCTATGTTTAAAAAAGAGTACAGAAAGGTGACATTAGCAAAATGATGGAGTAGGCTACTTTAAGTTCTAGTCCTCCACCTAAGAAAAACAAAACAAAGCAAAACACACACACACACACACACAAAAGCAGAAATGGCCAGAACCAAAGAACCTATAATTAAAAGAAAAAGTGTTGGTGAGGATGGAGAGAAATTAGAACCCCGGAATGTAAAATGGTGCAACGGCTGTGGAAATGGTTTGTCAGCTTCTCAAAAAGTTAACCCTAGAATTACCATTTGACCAAGTAATTCCACTCCTAGATAGATACCAAAAGAATTGAAAACAGGGATTCAAACAGATATTTGTACACCGGTGTTCACTACAGCATTATTCACAATAACCAAAAGATAGAAACAACTCAGATATCCATCCATGAATGGATAAACAAATTATGGTTTATACATACAATGGGATATTAGTCAATCATAAAAAGAATTGTTCTGATACATACTAAAACATGGATGAATCTTGAAAACATTATGCTAAGTGAGAGAAGCTAGATACAAAAGGACAAATATTGTATGATTCCACCTACATGATATGAAATATTTAGAATAGGCAAATTCATAGAGACAGAAATGAGATTAGAGGTTAGTAAGGCTTGGAGGGGGAAGGAATGAGGAGTTATTGCATAATGGGACAACAATTTTTGTTTGGGGTATTGAACAAGTTTTGGAAATATATAGTGGTGATGTTGCACAACATTGTGCCACTGAGCTATATACTTGAAAATGGTTAAAATGGCAAATTTTGTTACATATATTACAACAATAAATAGTAAAAAATTTAAAGCTTTGTCAAGCATTTAATAATTAATACATTATGTTATTTTTCTGAAAAGAGAGAGAGTGTAAAGATATATAACAACCAAATGTAATGTGCAATCCTTGATTGGCTCTTGCTTTTGAAATAAAAAGCCTAGAAGATATTCTTAAGAAAAATCGGGGAAATTAAATAGCAATGGGACATTAGATGTTCTAAGAAATTGTTAATTGTTAGGTGTAATAACGGTGCTGTGGTTACATAGGAAAATATTTATTCTTAGGAGATGCATGCTATAATGTTCAGGGATAAAGTGTTGTAATGTCTGTGACTTACTTGCAAATGTGTGTGTGTGTGTGTGCATGTCCTGGTTCCCATACATGTGTAGAAAGGGAGAGGGAGAGAAAGCAGATGCAGTAAAATATTAACAATTGTCAAATCTAGGTAGAGAGCATATACTATTTTGTCATTTCTTTATATGTTTAAACATTTTCATAATAATAAAGGTTAGAAACAAAAGTAACATTTTAAAAGTCAAACCACTCTAAGATTAAAATGTACAGCCTTTACACAATGGTGCTTGAAGTGAAAAGTACACTTTTTATTATAGTTCTAACAATGTGCTATAGTCAATAATTTTTCTGAGCAAGCAAAATTTCTGAATTACGATAAAGTAACAGAAATGTAATTTCACAATTATTTTATTTTAGACATTATTTTAGGCATTATGTCAGAGAAAGAAACCCTGTTATTATTTTTTACTTTTGAAAAATTTATAAAAATCAAATCATTAACTTTTCTGCTCTTGAGTCTCCTAATGGGTAATAGATTTATAATGGTAATCAGTCTCAATTTCCTTCTGGATGTATTTCTATTCATAAGTAATAAATATAAATAATAGAATATTGTCACAATGGTGTTTAGAAACATGTTGAAGATGAGATAGTTGCATTGTAATGCCACTTGGATGCAACTGTCTTTCTTTTGTGAATTTCTTGGAAATTCTCTAAAAATAATTAGTAAATGAAACATGCTGTAATAATAAACTCTACATATAAAAATTTTTATTTTAAAATCATTTGATGGCCGGGCGCGGTGGCTCACGCCTGTAATCCTAGCACTCTGGGAGGCCGACGTGGGAGGATTGGTTGAGCTCAGGAGTTCAAGACCAGCCTGAGCAAGAGCGAGACCCCGCCTCTACTAAAAATAGAAAGAAATTAATTGGACAACTAAAAATATACAGAAAAAATTAGCCGGGAATGGTGGCACATGCCTGTAGTCCCAGCTACTCGGGAGGCTGAGGCAGGAGGATCGCTTGAGCCCAGGAGTCTGAGGTTGCTGTGAGCTAGGCTGATGCCAACACACTCTAGCCCGGGCAACAGAGTGAGACTCTGTCTCAAAAATAAAATAAAATAAAATAAAATAAAATCATTTGATACATGCACTAGAATTTATTTTATGACGTGTTGCTATTGAAATCACTATAATATTCTAGAATCTTCCTTTTTCAATAAAAAGCTGGTTAACTGTTTTAAAAAAAAGTCAAACCACTCTACCTCCCCCAAAATACTCCCATTAACATGCTGGTTTAAATCCTTTTAGCCTTTTTTCCCCTACACTTAAGAAAAAAAGTATCCCTTTAAAATAACAACAACATGGGATCAAATGTATATATCAGTTTCTTCAGTCAAGTAAGTCAACAAATGTTCATTTAAGTATATACAATACAGGTCAGGTACAAAAATGAATATTAAAAGATCTCTTTGAGTTTTCCCTGAATGTACCATGAGAATTCAATATGCCTATTTTTTTTTATCAACTATAGTTTTAAATACATGAAAAAATTGTGAACTTTTAGCAACTACATTGTAATTTAGGGGCATCCTCATCATGAAATATCATTTAGTCAAATTTAATAGCCGTTGTTGGCATTTTTAATTTTTGCTGTTCATTCATTTAACAAATATTTGCTGTCTACACCGTACGGTGCCAGGTGCTATGGCTACAGAAATGTGCAAAACACCAACTGTCCTCCCCTTTAAAGCTCACTCTGGCACAGGATCTTAAATGCATTACCTGCCCTGATCCAAAGGGCTTTGTGCAGAAGTGACGTTTAAATTGAGACTTGAAGGATCACTAGGGGTTAGTCACACTCATATAACTCTGGAGAGGAACATGGGCTGTGGCTTTAAACTACTCGGTCGTCAGTGACTTTGGGCAAGTCGCTTAACCTCTGTGTGCCTCAGAGATAATGTAAGACTTAAATAATAGACAGGAGGGCTTAGTTCCATGTCTGGCACAATAACAGCTAAATTTATTGAGCACTTGTCATTGCTGCTATTTAAAAAGAGCTACAATGTGCTAGGGTTAATGCGGGGGTCACAGCAAAAAACAAGACATTCCAGTATCTGGCCTAGGTATCCCACCTTCCCCAACTTTTTTGTACTAAAATAAGCCTCTCTTCCAAATATAACTATAGAAAATGTTAATTTCCTTAAAACATTTATGCTTTTTGTTTCTTCCTATTTTTGTCACCTCCACCTGAGTCTGGCCCTTAAGGATTTTACAGTGCAGTTCATAACAGAGATACTTTGCAGTTTTATTCAAGGTCTTTTGTTTTTTTGGTAAAGTTTCATTTCTCCTAGGGCTCCTTGTGCAACTTCGTAGGATACAATTGCAAGGAGCGCAAGCCTTCACCACCGAATTGTTTTTAATAGAATCGCCAGCTGGGTCAGATCGAATCCCCTGGAGTCCCGCCCCGGCTTAGCCCACCCGCCAGTACGCCCCACCCTGATTGGTCCATCCTCCGGCTCTCCAGCCTTCCCTATATCCAATCGGTGTAGTGTTTATTGAGCGGCGGCCGGCAACCGTGGTACACAGGGGCTCGAGCGTCCTGTGGAGAGAGTGGGCTGTCAGGCCATGAACTTGGGGTAAGCTGGTGCGAGGGAGGTGGTCGTCAGTGGAGGTGGGGGTGATGGGTTTGAGTTGGCCCTTGGAGTTTTTTGCAGGGAACCTTCTGTACCCTCGCCACCCCGAGCGGCAGAGCCCAGTTCCCTGAGGGACAGAGGGGCGAGGGGAAGGGGCGGCCCTTGTCGACGCCGCAGACCTCACTTTTTCACTTCGTAACTCTCATTAAAACTGCGAACTCCTTTCCGTCTTCTTATTTACCATGGGATGGGGAGGGAAGAGAGGCGTGGAGGAAAGGAGAGAAACGGTGAGGGCAGATAAAGAAAGCTTAGCGGCTTCCCGGGAAGGAATCCTGGCGCAGGCCCTGGTTCTTCGCTACCCTGACTTTGGAGTCTTGCAGAATGTTGGAGCGCACAGATGAACACAGGCTTCTCAAGGAGTCGGTGTATTACCAGTGCCTAGCACCTAATAACTCTCGTTAACTAGTGGTTGAATAAATAAAAAGGACTGTTGCGTGGTCTTCATCACTCTGAGGTTGTTAAGAAGATGAAAAGCCCCTAAACTCAGACTTAACTGCGCATCATTCGGTAAATAATGTTTTAGAATCTGGGGTTATAGAAGTAAGATAAGTCTGGCCCTTACGGATTTTACAGTGCCGTGCATAACAGAGATATTTTGCAGTTTTATTCAAGGTCTTTTGTTTTTTTGGTAACGTTTCACCAACGTAAACATAAACTGTTCATAACCTTGCAACAGGGAAACCCTTAAAACCTATTCTTTCCAGTGTTTTACCTTTAATAATTAAGTTGAGGCAATTTGATTTCCCCTACCTAAGCAACACCGAAGATTTCGCTTTGTTAATCAGACCATTTCTAACCTGTCTCCATGGACTGCACCGCTGGGTTTAATTTTATCTCTTGGACTTGACTTTTGTCCCCGTTAATGTGTACTGACATACCCGTACCTGCGTTTTTTATTTCCTTCTTGTAAGACAGAGAATTACTATATGGACTGCCATTTTTGTTTCGGTAGAGTTTTTCTTTAGAAACTTAATAGACGTTCAAGTTTTGTTGGTAGTGTCTACTGTTACTTTATGGCCTTGCTTTTGACATGCACATATTAAGCATCATAGCAACCCAAGTTTATTGTAGATTTATAGTTGTGGTGGTAGCAAAAGTGTCACTGAATGTGAATATGTATTATTTAAAATATTCAAAATTTCGAACTCCGCTCAAGCAGTTAATAACCTTGGTGGCGTTATAGTCATTTTAAGATGCTCTAGCACTCCATAGACTGTATTAGTCATGAATTCATTATGAAACTAATAAATAGTGGTTAGTTATGTCTTGCTACTTAGCTGAGGGGTTTCAGTAACAGCATTATTTTTTCCAGGCTAGAGTTAAATGATGGTATGATAACTGAAATAGTTTATTGCTTACCAATAACAAAAAGGTTGCAAGTTAAAGATGAACAAATTCTTGTATTATTGAAAAGTTTCAGGAAGAATTTTCTCCCTGTAGGTATTAGTTTTATCTTGGATTGAAAAACGTTTTTATTTAAAAGACTAATTTGATACGTACAAGATTCCTTTATAAATTCAAAAGAATAGATTTGCTTTCAAGGTTCAGATAAACATTTCTGGCTATTTAAAATGTTGCTGTTTGTTAAAAATGATATACAACTTTTTTTTTATATTGCAGAGATGGTTTAAAGCTTGAAACTGAAACACTGGATGGAAAAACCAAGCTAATATTGTCTCCATATGGTATGCTGTGTGACTAGAAATCCAAAAAGTTAACTTAAAAAATTCATACATAAAATTTATGTTAGCTTAACAGACTTTTTGGTTGTAATAGAGTGATGTTTAAATGATACTTTGAAAAAATTTGTTTCCTCAAACTTCTTAAAATTTACTTTTAGCCAAGGAAAATTAATCACTGCTTACTATTGTCAGTATTCAGATTCATAACATTTAATGTTCCAGTATATTTTATGTGGAATGTATCTGTTCATTATATTTGCATATAGCAAGTATCCTTATTGCCTGATAAATATTATAGGTTCAATTTATGTCATTATGTTTTTTGAAAGGCTGTTATTTGAGAAAATTTATAGTAAGGCCACAGTGAAATGCTAGTAGTTTTCAGTATTAATTTTAAAACTGAGTATACTGTGGTAGTCTTCTTCATATTATTTTTTTTCCTGATCTGTTTATAGTTTTACCTTGGAAAGATAACCAAAATAAACAAAAATGAAATAGAAGTAAATAGTTGAACCACAGTGTAAAAGTTAAAACACTCAGCCAGGATCTAAACTTAATGCTTTTTGGGATAATACTGCTATCTTAACATCTTAAAATGAATACTAATTAAAATTTTCTTTCATGACTGCCTTAGTATGTTTTTGGTTGATAGTTTAGTAATTTCTTTTTTCTTTTGTAGACCATAAATCAAAAATTTCTGTGAAGGTAAGCCAAATGACTTTGACCTGACCTGTTTTCAAATGTAAAATGCAGTTTTCTTTACAGTGGTTAGAAAATAATTACTGGGAAGTGTCAAAGTGTTCTAAGGGGTTTGGAATGATGATGAGATGTTACTGTTTTCTTGCTGTCAGGCTGGCCCTTTCACAGAAATGGAATCATAATTTTCAGTTTAAAAAGCTGTATAGAACCCTTTTCTCTAGATCAGTGCTGTCCAGTAAAGCTTTCTGGGTTGATGGAAATGTTCCAAAATCAATATGGTAGCCGCTAGCCTTGTGTAGTTACTGAGCACATGAAATGTGGCTAGTGTGACTGAGGAATTGACTTTCTAATTTCATTTAATGTTTAAATTTAATAGCTATTGGACAGTGCAGCTCCAGAGATCTTTAAAAATAGATACTTAGACATTAGTGCAAAAATATTTTTCTTTTCATATTCAAATTCCATTTGCCCACACCAAAAGGTAAGTTTGATTCACAAATTCTAACATGCATTTAATTTAGCTCTCTCCTTTAAAAGATGGCACTTGAGCTTAATGGTACTTTTCCTTTTAAATTAATTTTTCTTTCTCAGGAATCCATTGTGTCTTTTTCTACAAAGTACTATAAATTTTTTTCTTTTTTATACCCACTTTACAGATAATAAAAATTTTTTTGATACTGCTATTTTTCTTATTCCCTATTTCTTTTTCAGTTTGTAGATTAACATTGGCAGGAATCTCTCCTTTCCTCTTCCATAACTTACCATAGCCCCTTTTTCTTTTCATCATTGCAGTATCTTAAAGTCTTTGTCTGTGGATAGAACCCAGTTTGGATGATGTAGCACTTTACCCTTCAACTCTGAGCCCTTGATGGTTTTGTTATTTCTTCTAGGTCTAATCAGGGTGGAGAACTTGTTTGAGTACCCAGAATGTCACTCAATAAACAGGTGATGATGATCAGAGCAATTCTACAAGCTACTTATAAAAATTATTCCTCTCTGTGTATATAGTTATATACCTCAAGTGCTCCCTTATTCACAGAATACAGATTGTATATTATTTCCTAGCCTTTTCCTATTAAAATATTACAACTAAGTGCTGTTATTTGAGTCACATTAATGAATATAGTGCCCTTTTTCAAGTTCTTAGATGAAAAGCTACTTGTAGTGGTTGATTTCTATCTTCTGCAGGCCTCTATTCTCTTTCACATGTTCCCTCTTCCTGTTGATATCCTTAATGGATTTGCTATAGTAGCCACATTTGTGAAGACATTTCACTGTCTTTTTAACCAACTCAGAACATCTGGAAATCCCTTTATAGGCCTATAATAAACAAAGTTACTAGTCTTAAACTTTTGTGTATTAGTCTTGGACTTTGCATTACAGAATTCTATCAACTGTCCAGGGGTACTTTATCCTAGGATTTTTTTCCCACGGTAACTAATACATTCTCTGCTGATGTTAACCTTAAATTGTTTACTGTCTTAAATTGTGTTCATCCCTATTGCGGTTGGGACTCCAAAAAAAAAATGATGCACCTAAGTCTCCTTCCTGTATTGATTGTTTTCAAGGAGTTTCTCTTCCTGTATTTATAGAGGTTGCAGAGATCTTCCTCCTTCCTTTTTTGCTCTTCACAGACGATAAAACACCAAAATCAGTAGTACTTACTTTTTTAACTGTTTTTTAATCTCTCAAATCCCACACTTCTGCAGTTATATGTTGACTTCTCTTTTCTCTAAGTTATTTATGAATTCTCTTTACATAGTGCTTTTCTTTTTTCATTCTCCTGGGGTAAGCTTCTGAGTGACTGCACCACCTACAGTTTTTGTGTTTTCTCTATTCCGCACTGATTGAATTGTCGTCTCCACAGTGTGTTCTTTAAACCTAGCCAAACTATATCTCATTTTTATCAAGTTTCATACATGTGTGGTCTGTTTTCCCAAGTCTATCAAAATCTCTCCTGCATTTTTCTTTAATCTGCTGTAATGAAGTAAAGATGGTTACCAGTCTAATTTCTTAGGCTTACAGGAAGAGACATGAAAGAAATATAAATGATTCAATGTCATAAGTAATTTATAAAAATAATGGATTTTAAAACTCTTAAAATAGTCTCAAATATTAGTTGAAATATAAAACATTAAACATTTTTTCATGGGTATTTCTACATGTGAGAATTAGTGACATACGAAAGGATGTATGCAATATTAGTGCTAGGTAGCACATTTTATATTTAAGAATGTTACTTTGATGCCTTCTGGCATTGGGATCCTGGCCCCATATAAATTGTGAAGTCAGCCATTATTAAACAAATGCATTGAACATTGTCTTTATGATATGAAAAATATTGGTAGAATTAAAACTAGGTAAAACAACATGCTATATAAAAGTGTTTTATGACATGAACGCCCTGTTTGATCTATTAATTTTCATCTAATCCAGTAAACACTTGAGAAATGATTTGAGCTAGGTTGCTTTTTATTATTTAGTAACCTGAACATGATTGAATCTTTATTTTGTGTTTCGTGATTTTTTGCTGCCTCCGTTCATTGTTCCTCTCTGGCTTTAAGCTCTCTATTTTCTAGACATAGGGATATCATGGTCAGGTAAATAGTATGGTACAGATAGAATAAAATGAGTGCTGTAGTAGAGTTATAAAAAGGAGAAAACATTGGAAAGAGTAGCTCCTTCTGGTTTGAGGAGACCAGGGCATGATTCATAAATGAGGTGACATTTTATTAATTTATATATTTATTTTAGAACCAAGAGATAAAAGCAAGAATGACATTTTAATTAGAATTTTAAAGGTGAGGGAGATATCAAAGAAGTAGGGAAGTGTATTCCAAGTATAGAGAAAGTAGTGAGCAAAAGATAAAAAGCGTAAGTTGAATTTGGGGAATAGTGTGTACCTCAGGGGAAGCATGGAACATAAAGTGGGGGTACTGTCATGAAGAGTTTGAATGTATACTCAAGGACTTTGAACTTACAATTTGCATGTAGCGAGCCTAAAGGATTTTTGAAAAGGGGACTAGATATGATCTAATTTGTGTTTTTAGGAAAGGGCTTTGGGCAGCTTTGTGAAGGATGGGTTATCATAACTGGGAGACCAATTAAATGCCAATTACAGTGTCCAGAGAGTCTTAGGATGCCCTGAACTTGTATAGTAGCTAGAAGAGTGGAAAGAAGGGGACAGACATGAGAGACTTTTAAGATTTAAGGGAATGGGGAATGTACTGCACTTCTTAGCTTTGTTTTTTTTAAAGAGATGGGGGGTCTTGCTCTGGCTGGAGTGCATTGGTGCGATTATAGCTCTCTGTAACCTCAAACTCCTGGGCTCAAGTGATCCTCTTGTCTCAGCCTCCCAAAGCACTGGCATTGTAGACATGAGCCATAGTGCTTGGCCTTTCTTAGCAGCTTAAGTGAGGTAAACTGATAAGGGAATTGAAATGCTCAACTATTACCCAAAAAAAGTCCTGTATGAGTCAAAAAAGGGTGAGATCAGTAGGAGATGGGGTAGTTGGAGACTAACTGAGGTGGTAGAGTTTAGCTTTGTAAGCCAGGTGCGGTCTGCTGATAATTTGCTTGATCTACACAGTGGGTTTTCAAAAACTACGATGAATTGCCAATGTCAAAACATTGGAAAGTTGAATGTAAAATCTGGCATTCTTGGTTCTTCTGAAATAGTGAATGATCTAGCATTTAGGCTTAGATTCCTGTTTGGCAATATAAGGTGATTCTGAGTGGTGGCTGTCTCCTAAAAGTGCTCTTCTTCAGTTCATCCCAATTCCCATCCAGTCTAATTCATGGGAGGTATTTTCATTTGCCACCTCTCATTTAGAGAATTAGTTACACTAAAATAGCTGCAGGGATAGGAGGGTAAAAGGCACTTTAGACTGAGGTATCGTATAGTCAAAAACCTAAAGCCAGGAATAAACAAGGTATATGTGAGATGAAGAAGATAATAAGAGATCTCATGGCTGATGCTGTAGGTATTGTTTGAAAAGTAGGTTGAAATGTGATTGGCTAACTGGTCAATGTGGTTGTATACTTTGGAATTTCTTGAAAGACAAAAATTTGGCTGTGATAAGCCAGATAAAAGTTATTATGGGCCGGGCGCGGTGGCTCATGCCTGTAATCCTAGCTCTCTGGGAGGCTGAGGCGGGCGGATTGTTTGAGATCAGGAGTTCAAAACCAGCTTGAGCAAGAGCGAGACCCCGTCTCTACTAAAAATAGAAAGAAATTAATCAGACAACTAAAAATATATAGAAAAAATTAGCCAGGCATGGTGGTGCATGCCTGTAGTCCCAGCTACTCGGGAGGCTGAGGCAGTAGGATCGCTTGAGCCCAGGAGTTTGAGGTTGCTGTGAGCCAGGCTGACGCCACGGCAC
>CAUYRB010046420.1:0-41482 GCA_963574695.1 Propithecus perrieri
TTAATTTCTTTCTATTTTTAGTAGAGACGGGGTCTCGCTCTTGCTCAGGCTGGTTTCGAACTCCTGAGCTCAAACAATCCGCCTGCCTCGGCCTCCCAGAGAGCTAGGATTACAGGCGTGAGCCACCGCGCCCGGCCTGCCCTTGTCTATCTTGAGTCCCTCTTGCTGTTCCCTGCCAGTTGGGGATTCTCCTTTCTCTGGGTCCCCTCAGGGCACTCCTGCCTGGGTGCCAGTTGACGTGTGGCGCTGCCTGTCATTCGCTGTGTGTCAGTGGATCTCGGCATGTCTGTGAGTGTGTGGCGGAGGTGTGTGTGTGTGTCACTCTGTCAGTGTATCACTGTCGGCAGCCGTCGGTGTGTGTTGGGGTGTGTCCTAGAAGACCCCCTCCTTGCCGTGGAACTTCAGCACCACGGACAGCTCCAAGCCTACTCCCGAGGTCGAGAGCAGCTATTTCTTTCCACCCACGGAAAATTTAAAATACCCTGAAAACAGGGGGGGTGGAGGTGGACGTATGTCCTCACATGACCGCCTTATGTGCGCCTGTCGTTGCACAGCTGCCTCTGTGTCCTGTGCATGTTCGTGTGTTGAGACGCGTGTGTTGAATGAGTATCTGATTGAAACCCTTCGGTTTGGGTTGTGTTGGCTTTGGTTATTCCCTTCTTTGGACACTGAAAGGCGGAGATGGGGCGAGAAGAATAGAATAAAGAAGGGCAGGGAGGTAGGGAGACGCTGAGACAGAGAGAGGGCTGGAGACGGAGACTGTTGGAGAGTGAGAGAGAAAGAGTTAGAGAGATGGAGAGGTAGGCCGAGAGAAAGTGGAGAGAAAAAGGAACGTGGGAAATGAAGGGACAGAGAGGCAATGAAGGGACTCCAAGAGGCGTAAAGAGCGAGATGGAAGGAGGGAGCGTCTGCGTGACACCACGGTGGGGGTCTGCGGGGCGGCGGTGCCGCGAGGCTGTGCTGGGGGTGTCGTGCTAACCGACTGGCATCTGCTCTGTGCGCTTTTGCCACCGCGTGGGGAATGGCTGCGGAGCGTGATGGCGTGTGGGCGTGGGCGGTGTGATCGCTGTGCTTCCGCGACTGGGTGGCCGTGTGGGCTGGGTGTTTGTGTTTCTGGGTTCTGGGGCCAGGCCTTGTGGGACTACATGGTCCCTGCAGCTGAAAGAGTCGCTAGTGGCAGAGCCGCGGCCATCCTGGGGTTGTGAGTCTTTGTGATCGGGGGCAGGGGGGTGGGTCGTGTGCCTGCAGGGGACAGGTAATTTCTGGCTGTTCCCTGCCACTCCCTGGTTGCCATGGGAGTGGAGATGCTGAGAAAATCGCTTGGCACTCGGTTCACCCTCCAAATGTGGTCAGGACAGAGGGCAGGAAGCTGAGGGTTTTCTGTGCTGGAGGGTTTGAGTTAACAAAATATTTACAGAGGGCGTACTCTATGCCAAGTTCTGTTCTAAGTGTTGGGGATACGGCAAAGAATATAAGTGAGCTTACCTGGTAGAACTTAAATTTTAAGGTGGAGAGGCAATTGGCAAATAATAAACAATAAAAATAAATATATTAGATGGTGTGTTAGTGATATGGAACAAAGAAGAGGGAACTGGGTAAGGGCTAGGAGTGCGGGGGTGGGGCAGGGATGGATTTCACTATTAAATGAGGGAGTAGGGGTGGGCCTCATTGAGAAGGTCAAGTTTGAACAGAGCACTGGAGGAAATGAGGGAGTGAGCCTCGGGGGAAGGGTGTTCTAGGCAGAGGCAACAGCCAGTGCAAAGGCCCTGAGGCACCAGCAGGCCTGGAATAGCAAGAGGCCCAGAAAGGGAACAAGGGCCAGATTGCATGGGGCCTTGTGGGCCATTCTTTGGCTTTTATTCTGAGCGAGATGGGCGCCACGCCAGTGTCTTGCGCAGGGGAGGAACCCAATCCGATTTTGGTTTTATTGGGATCGCTCTGCCTGCTGTTGGGAGAACAGACTGTGGGAGGTGGAGCTGAAGCCTAGGATTGTTTAGGAGGCGACTGCAGTCGTCCAGGTGGGAGGTGATGGTCGTTGGGCTGGAGTGGAGTGGTTAAGACTCCGGATTCTGACACATGTAAGTTCAAATCCGGTCTCATCTGTGAGCTTATGTTGCTTCACTTTAATAAACCCCAGCTTGCTCGCCGGCGTCTGGGCCTGCCTGTGTCAAATGCGGATAATAATAGCGCTTCTTCTAGGGTGGATGTGAGGATTACATGAGGTTATGGAGCCCAGGGCAGAGGGGGTGCTCAAACGATTCTGGGGAGGGGCCTTATCTGGGTGTTCTGCCCCCCCTTGCCCAGGAAAACTCTTCAGGTCAAGATAGTGGATGACGAGGAATACGAGAAAAAGGATAATTTCTTCATTGAGCTGGGCCAGCCCCAGTGGCTTAAGCGAGGGATTTCAGGTGAGGGGTGACCCACGGGCTGCGGGAGAGGTAAAGGGTCCAGGGCTGGGGGACCTGTGGGGGCTTAACCGTGGGTGCTCCTTCGAGATCGCGAACCCAGAGCTTCCCAGGGAAGTGACCTCACTGTCTCCCTGTCTCTGTCTCTCCCCAGCTCTGCTACTCAATCAAGGTGAGTGGAGTCACCTCTGGGCTTTGAGTAGGGAGGGTCTCCGGGTGGGTCAGAGCCCCAGAGCTACACTTCCAGGTCAGGTTTGAGGCAGGTTGGAGGTGAGATAAAGTCAGATTCAGGGCAGGGTGAGGGTTGGAACTGGCCTTGGAGTTGGTGGGGCCAGTGGGAGTTTGGGGTTACAGCTAGGGGTTTGGAGTTCAAGATTATGTCTGCAGTCAGGGTTGGGGGAAGAGTAAGTCATAAGGTCAGATCTGGGACTGTGGTGGAGTCAGAGGAATCGGGTGTGGGGTTGACGAGGACTGGGCTGGGGCTGGGATTTAAGACCAGCATTAGGACTGGGTCAAAGTGAGAGTTAAAGTGGAGGCGGTTTTCTGGGCTTCTGGTAGGATCAGCTTAGAATTAGGGTCACATTTAGGTCAAAGCCAAGGTTGGAGTTTGAGATGAGTAATGGAGTCTGAGGGATTTTGGTTTGAATTGGGGACAGGTCAGAGATTGGGGTGAGAGTTGGGGCTAGTGTCAGTGGCTTGTAGATCGTGACAGTAGTTTGGGAGTCAAGGTCAGATTGGGGCTTAGGGTTAGACTAAAAATTGTATTAGTAAGTTAGGGTAAGTAATGTAAGCTGCTGGAAAAAACAGACCCGCCAATCTCGGTAGCTTAACTAAGACAAAAAAAGTTATTTCCTTCTCTGGCAAAGTTTTTTAAGAGGGTTCATGGTGGGTGGGTGGCTTTCTTCTGCCATGCAGCCATCCCATGTTGTGGCTCCACTGTGCTGTGGAGCTTTGGCATTGTGTCCGGACTCTGCTTCCAGCTGGTGAAGAGGACAAGAGAGTTTGGAGGATCACATGGGAGATCTGGGGGCACTTAGCCTGGAGAGACGGTCCGTGGCTTCTGTGCACATTCCACTGTCTGTAACTCAGTCACATGGCCACACCCAGCTGCAAGGAAGGCTGGGAAATGTAGTTCAGCTCTTTGCCCAGGAAGGGACAAAAACAGGTTCAGGTGAACACATGGCCGTCTTTGCCACTTGGCCAAGTTCTCTGTTAGTGATGGCGTCAGAGTTGGGAGTTGGGACTGAGGTTTGGGGTCTGCTGTAGGACTGGAGTTAGGTGTGGAGTTGGAGTTTGGGATTTGGCTTGGGGTTATTGGTGGCCCAAGTTATGGTGAGTATTAGAGTTGGGATGGGGGTTTAGGGTTAGGGTTGGGTTGAGGTCAGATCCAAGGTTGAAGGTTGGGGTTTGGAGTCAGTGTTGGTGACAGGTTTACATTTGGGGTCACAGTGAGAAGCTCAGAGCTGTGGACCAGAGGTAGGGTTGGGCCGTGCTGGGCTTGGAGTGAAGGGTCAGCACACCCTGGGGAGATAAGTGAGCTCAGCGCCAGGATATAGGTGGGTCTGGGTCCAAGATTTCTATCTTCCTGTTTCCTCACCACCTAAGACACCCTCTAGGATGTTTCTAGAGCTTGGATGTAGAGACCAGACCTCTTCCCACCAGGGTAGGGTGGTGGTGATGATGATGATGATGGTGATAATAATAAACATAATATTTATATTTGTTATGTGCCGGGCACTGTTCTAACCACTTCACATGAATTAACTCATTTAACTCTCACAACCACCTTATGAGGTAGGTACTGTTATTGTGCCCATTTTACAGATTTGAAAACTGAGGCATAGAGAGGCTAAGGCATTGCCGCAGATCACACAGCCTTCACCACATGAACCCCAGAGCCCTTCACAGATCAGCCTACAGGCTGAGGGAGAGGGTGGTCAGATGGGAGTTGGGAGGAGTCACCAAGGAGGCTTCCCAGAGAACAGATAGGTTTTTTTTCCATTTATGGGGGCAGGTAGCGAAAGCGTTGCAGGCCCAGTTAGGTAGGTCTCCTGGGAGTCTAACTCCAGTCCCTCATGCTGCAGGGGACGGGGACAGGAAACTGACGGCCGAGGAGGAGGAGGCTCGGAGGATAGCAGAGATGGGCAAGCCCGTTCTTGGGGAAAACTGCCGGCTGGAGGTCATTATTGAGGAGTCATATGACTTTAAGGTGATTTGCTGGGGACTCACCTTCCTGGGATCTGGCCTGGGTCATTTCCTCCGGGAGGGCCTGGAAGGAGAGGAGCCCAGAGGGTCCCAAGGACAGGCTGACGAAAGGCCCCTCGTCAGCACCGCGGACAGTGCATGCCCTGCCCCTTCCCTGCTTGCTGGTAGGACTGGGGTGTGGAAGGTTGAGGACCCCAGGGCACAGGTGTGAGTCCCCAGCCCCAGCGCCCCGCGTGCAGCTGCCCTGGGTTGCTCAGGCGCGATGATCTCTCCACCCTCTCGTCCCCAGAACACGGTGGATAAACTCATCAAGAAAACGAACTTGGCCTTGGTAATTGGGACCCATTCGTGGAGGGAGCAGTTTGTAGAGGCCATTACGGTGAGCGCAGGTAAGTGGGGAGGGAGGAGAGAGGAGAGAGACAGAGGAGACACAGAGAACGGGGGAGAAATGGATGGAAAGAGGGACGGGGGAGAAGAACAAGGAGACAGAGAGAAGAAAGATGGCGGGAAAGACCCCGAGAGGCACAGACGCGAAGATAAAGAAACAGAGAGGTCCAGAAAGACAGGAAGAGACAGGAAGCGATGCCAACGGGAGAGACGGACGCTCAAAGACAAACACACAGAAAAGAGGGGTCCCGGCCTGGGCTTCCTACCCGTGTTAGGCAGTTGGAGGTGGGAACAGGTTAAATGGTGTGGCCTCCCCAGACAGAGCCTGGCTCCTCTGTTGCCATGGAGACAGTCGCCAGGGCACGCAGCTGTCTCCCACCTGCGCGGGTCCCCACCCTCCTTTGCCTCAGACAGGCCCGCACTGCCCCCCTGTGGCCAGAGACACTGTGCCACTTGGATTCACAGACTCCGTCTCGGAGACCAACGTTGGGCCTTTGTGATACAGATTGGGGAAACTGAGGCTCAGAGGGAGAAGAGGGACTGGCCTGGAGTCCCACAGGAAGTCCAGGAAGGGTCAGAGCTCAGGGTTTCCGTCTCTTACACAACATCAGGTTTCCTTCGGGGAGGCCTGAAGGCACACAAGGAATTGTGGCTGGAAAGAAACTGTCGAGCAGTAGCAAAAGAAACCAGGCTTTGGAGACGGAAAAAGCCGGGTGGCGGGCAGAGACGCCAGACTGTAGGCCGAAAACAAGCAAAACGGCATCTCCCTCAGAAGCCACATTCAATGTATTCTGAGGGGGACAATGCTAGGGACACAGAGGTGGCCGAGACAGCCCTGGCCCTGTCCTCATGGAGCTTATGGTCCAGTAGGGAGGGACAGACAGGTCAGGGAGAATGACAACCTAGAGTGGGCAGAGTTGGGGCCAGGGAACCCCATAGAGAGCCCAGCTGGGGTGCCTGGTCCAGCCTGGAGACCAGGGAGAGCTTCCTGGAGGAGGCGACACCTGAGCTGGGTCTTCAGGTCGGAATAGGTGTCAGCCAGGAGCAGGGAGAAGACAGGGAGGGCCGTTCTAGGCAGGAGGAAAGTCAAGCACAGAAGTCTAGACGTGCCCGAGATTATGGCACGTTTGGGGAGGGCGCCTAGTTTGGGGTGCGGGGAAGAGGTACGAGACGAGGCTGAAAGTCAGCAGAGTCCCAACCACACAGTTCCTTGCGGGCCACCGTAGGGGGCTTGGGTGTCACTTCAAACACACTAGGGAGCCATGGAGAGCTCCGAGTGGGAGGAGCCCTGGAGAGAGAGAGCTGCGGGGGAGAGTGGAGAGAGTGGGGTGTGGGTTGAGGCTTTGGTGACTGCAGGGGATGGCCCTGCCATCTCACCTGAGCTCCATTCCAGCAACAGTGGGGAGCTGGAAAGGGGTCCTTGGAGCTGAGCGGGGCGGCGAGTGACGCAAAACTGGAACAAGGCGTGAGTGGTGGCCACGGAGGCCCAGCGTGCGTCAGGTCGCAGATTCACAGAAGCCAGGTGGTTAGATGAGAGCACTCGTGGAGTGGAGGGGTGACAACCAGAATGATCACAGGGACAGTAATAATCATGGTGATGATGAAGATGGCGACCCTGTCATGTCTTAAGTGCCAGGTATGGCTGAGAGTTTGTTTCCCGTGGACCTATTTGGTTCATGTTCCCCCAGAGTCCGGATTGGTGCTTGATCACCCTGCGCTCCATCCAGCACGTGCCTTTTGATGCTTGTGAGCCCAGAGCTGCTGGGGGGGCCCATGGGGAAGGGGGAGAAGGGCTCTTCTCGCTGCCGCAGGGATGAATCGTGTCCCAGCTTGCACGTGCAGGCGCTTTTGAATTTCCTTTTCCCCTCTTCCTAGACTGTCAGCTCTTTGCAGGCCGGACTTGGTTTGGGGCATCTTTGAATCCCACCCAGGCTCTGAAAGGGCTTTCAGCAATAATGACCAAAGCAATAATAGTAACATTGGAGACGTGCAAGGCTCTGTTGAGAGCACTTTGCATGAACGGACTCATTTAGTCATCACAATCTTCTAATGAGGCAGGTCTGACGATTACTCCCATTTCTCAGATAGGCACCTGAAGGCTCAGAGAGTAGATCCAGGGTTTGACACCAGAGAGGTAGCTCCAGGATCACAGGTGGAACCACAAGCCTCCCTTAAAATGAGATAGGCTGGAGAAGTGAGCAGAGGCCAAGCCCAGGAGTGTAGGCCTGGGTTGGAGGGCAATAGGGAGCCAAGGCAGGATTTGGAGCAGGGCAGGGAGAAGCCCCAAGTGATGCAGTGATACAGCCCCCTCTCTCCCAAAGAGCATGGTCTCCCTGCTCTGACCTCAGCCATGCCTCACAGTGGTTCAGTTAGGGATGCATTCAGCAGCAAGCAGCAGAAAACTCGACCACCAGTGGCTTAAGCACATTCAAGTTTATTTTTCTCATGGCGCAAAAAGAATCCGTAGTGGGCGATGAGTTGGTGCAGCAGCTCAGTCATGTCATTAAGAAATCACAAAATCTCCTCCTTTATTTCTCCTTCCCACTCTCGGCTTTTGCCCTCATGGTTGCAAGAGGGCTGCTGCACCTCACGTCTGTATTCCAAGCAGGAAGAAAGAGGAAACGCGGAAGCAGGAAGGGGCCGCGTGCCTGTTGAGTTTCAGTTTGCAGTTTTAGTTTCTAATTCCATTGTATTTGGGGTCACAGCAAAAACCTCATTCTTGAGATGTAGCGTGCAGAACCAAGAAACCACACAAACCACTTGGTTAAGCATTTACAAATCCAAGCATTTATTTCTTTAACAAGCCAAGTGGCTAAGTAAACCTGGAAAAGTGAGAAGGGGACATATGACCTGAACCCCCAGGAATGGTCAGTCTCTCTCTGCCTCCACGGCCACCAGGTGTCCTCAGCTTGCTGACATTCGGATGTTTCCGGGAGAAAAAGTCGAGGAGCCTTGAACCTGGGAAGTGGCTCTGGGACTGGTGGCCGTCCTGGCTTTTACTCCCTGGCTCATGCTGAGGGACTGGTCTGGGCGACAGTATTTCTTACCAGCATCCTTCCAGATGCGATGCTTGGCACGTTGCTTCCCACTCGTCGCCTAATGCTTTTCAGTTTAGGGTGAGGTAGACAAAACGTTTCATTTGTGCTCTCACATTTCAGAAGTCACTGCAGGTCAAAAGCAGGTCACATTAGGTCACGATAGGTGATACAAATCTAAGAATGAAGCTTCCTTTACAAAGCTCAGCAAGCTCATCTATCACAGGACGCCCATATATATCAGGAAAGCTAGAGCTTTCCAGAAACCCTCCGTACGTGTCTCATTGCCAGACTGGGTCAGATGGCCACTGTTGCAGGGGGTTCTGGGAAAACAAGTATTTAGCTGAAGACATGGCCACTGCTAGCTGCAAGGAATTCTTGGAATTTTATCTGAGGACATGGCTGTTGCTAGCCCCAAGGGACTCTGGGAAAGTGACTAATTTTAGCTGGGTATATGGCTCTCTAGCTGCAAGGGATTCTGGGAAAACGAGTACATTTAGTGGAGCACGTGGCTACAGTCAGCAGCACTGAATCTGAGGAAGTGAATATTTCTAGCTGTGGACATGGCTTTCAGTAGCTGTAAAGGCTTCTGGGAAAAGGACTATTTTTAGCTAGTAATATGGCTGTCTCTAGCAGCAAAGGATCCTGGGAAGCTCAATATTTTTAGCTGGGCACACATGGCGTCTTCTAGCTTCAAGGGATTCTGGGAAAGTAAATATTTTTTTACCTAGGCCCATTCATCCTCCTAGCTTCAAGGGATTCTGGGAAGGTGTCTGTGTGGCTGCTGACATGGCCACACCTAGCTGCAAGGGATCCTGGGAAGGTAATTGGTTTTGTGGGACTTGCTGTCTGGACAGTAAACAAAATGGGGCCTCTGTAGGCGAGGAAGAAAGAGGTACAGGTGTGTGCCCCAGCTGGGTCGTGTGCCCACAGGGGACGAGGAGGAGGAGGAGGACGGGTCCCGGGAGGAGCGGCTGCCGTCGTGCTTCGACTACGTGATGCACTTCCTGACGGTGTTCTGGAAGGTGCTGTTTGCCTGTGTGCCCCCCACTGAGTACTGCCATGGCTGGGCCTGCTTTGGCGTCTGCATCTTGGTCATCGGCCTGCTCACCGCCCTCATTGGGGACCTCGCTTCCCACTTTGGCTGCACCGTTGGCCTCAAGGACTCTGTCAACGCTGTTGTCTTCGTGGCCCTGGGCACCTCCATCCCTGGTAACACCCCTAGAGGCTGCTTGTTGGGGGCGGGGGTCTCAGAGAAGCCTGGCGGGGGCAGCACAGGGAAAGATGCTGCAGACACGGGGCGGTGGAGACGTGCAGGCCTCAGACAGTGGGTCCCAGAGAAATAGAAGCCAGGCAGCGGGTCCCCTAGATGCAGGGTGTGACCTGAGCCCTCTCCACAAGTGACCAGCTGGAATGTCCCACAGAATTAAAGCGCTGGGAAAAGGGAGAAACCAGAAGGAAGGTGGCTGGGCATTGAAGAGACAGGTGTCAGGAGATGGGTCCCCTAGAAAGAAGGTGGGGACACCATAGAAAGCACTCAGTGCGTCCACAGAAACAAGATGTTAATGCCCCATCCCCCAAGAAACCAACAGAAGATTCCATAGAACAGTGCCGGCAGGCAGGACCAGAGCCAGGGCCCCGAGTCTCAAAGGGTTAATTAAGTGCAACCCGGATGTTAGACCAGCGGGTGCCACAGAAATAAGGCGGCGGGGCCTCCGAGACTATAGGGTATGTCCCATTGAAACACAACGGCTATGATCCCCTCTTCCCAAATAAACCCAGGGCGGGTCCCTTAGAAACAAGGTGGCAAGACTGAAATTCTTGCACAAGTGGGAAGAACAGGTGTGCAGGGGCTGAAACCTTTGTTTTCCCTGTCAATGCGCTCGCCAGTCGCGTGGTGGCGCTGTAGGCACAGAAAGCAGGCAGCGGGGTGGGGCGTCTCACCTGCGGGTTTCTGATGCCTGCCCCCCCACCAGAGACTCGAGTTAGCAAGATGCCCAGGGTTTGGGGAGGCCACAGAAACCAGGCTGTGCGCCTGACAGAACCCAGCGCGGGGACCGACAGGAAAGGGTGCGCGTGGATGCGGTCCGGCACTCGTTTTTGTCCCGCCAGGTCGCAGTGGGATGGCTGGGCTCGCAGAAAACCAGCCGGTGGGGTCATGGAGTCAGACAGCGGTTCCCACCAGAAGCAGGCAGCGGTCCCGCAGAATGCAGGTGGCGGGTTCCACAAACATCAGGCACTGAGTCCAACCGAAAGCAGGCAGCAAGTCTCATGAAAAGTAGACAGCAGGTCCCCTAAAATGTAGACAACGGGTCCCGAAGGAAGCAGGCGGCGGGTTCCAAAGGAAGAGGCCGTGCGTCCCCCAGAAAACAGACGGCGGGCCCCGCTCAGGGCGGGCAGGTCCCGCGGAAAGCCCGCAGCGGGGCCGGGCGAGCAGGCGGAGGGGAGGCGACGGACCGTGCCTCTCGGGTGGGCCCAGGGGCCTCTAGCCCACTCTGCCTCGCGGGGCTCCGGGCACGGGGGGCGGCCCGCAGAGACTGGGGTCCCAGGGGCAGCCGGCGACGGGCGCCCCGCGATGCCCTCGGCGCGGGTGGCGCGCGGAGCCCGTCCGACGCGCGTGTCCCTGCCCCCACAGACACGTTCGCCAGCAAGGTGGCGGCGCTGCAGGACCAGTGCGCGGACGCGTCCATCGGCAACGTGACCGGCTCCAACGCGGTGAACGTGTTCCTGGGCCTGGGCGTGGCCTGGTCGGTGGCCGCCGTGTACTGGGCGGTGCAGGGCCGCCCCTTCGAGGTGCGCACCGGCACGCTGGCCTTCTCCGTCACGCTCTTCACCGTCTTCGCCTTCGTGGGCATCGCCGTGCTGCTGTACCGGCGCCGGCCGCACATCGGCGGCGAGCTGGGCGGCCCGCGCGGACCCAAGCTCGCCACCACCGCGCTCTTCCTGGGCCTCTGGCTGCTCTACATCCTCTTCGCCAGCCTCGAGGCGTACTGCCACATCCGGGGCTTCTAGGGCCTCCGCGGGGACTCGGCGCCCCAGCCCCGGGGAGGGGTGGCGGGGCCTCGGCCGCACCTGCTCTTGGACCCTCGGCTCCTTTGCCCGCCCGACTCAGCCTCCTGTCCTGGGACTCAGCCTCTCTCTCCTGGGGTCGGATCTCCCCCGTCCTGTGTCCCCAGTAGCTCAGCCTTCCCCTCCCCGCCAGCAGCCTCCCCAGTTCCTCCTCTGAGGAACAGCCCCGTGGTTACCGCACTGCCCCAACTCGTCCCTGTTAGTCACCATCCACACCACCGCCAGGGGGGACCACCCCAGTGACCGTTCTTCTAGGGGATTTAAGGTCTTTCTCCCCGGACACCCTGCCTGCCTCTGTCCAGTAAGTCTCCCTTCCCCGTGCCCCAGGGCCTCAGCACTTACCCTCCCTGGGGACCCTCGGAAGGAGGCTGCTCTAGCCCAGGACGTCCTAGATCTCAGCCCTTCCGCGCAGCCCTCAGGGAGTCACGCTCAGCCCCAGCGGGGAGGAACAGGTGCGCGTGAGGAGGGCGCACACCTTTCCTGGTCTCTCCGCGAGGCTCTTGGCAGGACGCTCATTCTGGAGGCTTGGAGAAGGGAGGGGAGAAGTTTGGGGTTTAGGTCCCAAGGCTTCGTGGAGGAGGCACATTTTGAACCTGCAACTTCTCACATTCCGGCGCCCCCACTCACCCTCCGCTACCTCTGAGAGCCCAGCCACGACTTGGAGGGAGGGGCCTGTGTGTGTATATAGTGTGTTTGGGGGAGGGGGGACGCGGGAGGGTGCATGTCTTGGGGAAGGGGGGTGACAGACAACTTTTGAGAGGGCAGCGGACTCCCTCAGCCATCAGAACCGGCTTGGGGAGGAGGCCGGAAATCAAAGGAAGTCCAGCTGATCTCCCCTGACAATCTTGCCCTCAGTGCCAGCCAATCCGGGCAGGACCCTCGAAGAGGAGACCGAGGGTCCCAGAGGACCAATGCTACAAGCCAGCAAATGCTGCCACATCTCTGCCTGATGGGGGGTGGGGTGGGGGGGTGTGGGTGGGAGGGTGGGACTGGGCTAAGGGATCTGGGTGGGCATTTTTAACTTTGGAGGCCACCCGTCTGTTGGTAGGCCATCTGCATTTTCTTATTGTTGATGTTTCCTGCCCAAAGGACACACCTGGGGTGTGGGGAGTGCCACTCACTCCTTGGGTCCCTAGAATGACCCTGCTACCCCCATACCTCCTGCTTTCCAAAGGTTTTTAGCATTCTAATGTCCTGTCGTGCATCGCATCAGCCCCAACATTCCAGACCCGTTACCCACTTCCCTTTTCTTCCCCAGCTCATCAGCATCAGTCGCTGTCGCTCTTCTGTGATTTCTGTAAAAGTTGCCATAAAACTTTCAAATTCTGCCTGAAAACAGTCATCCAGTGGGAAGTTGGGATTCAGGGCTAAGGTCTCTGGCAGATTTGGTCACCTGTGAAACCAGGTAATCTGGGTTTTTGCGGGCCTAGTGCTCTGCGGGACACACCCACATCTATCAGCTGCCCAAAAGGTCCACGGTGGGCTTCCACTAGCCACGCCCCCACCACGAGCCCGGAGATTCCACTAGCCACGCCCCCACCAACCTGAGGCTTCCGCTAGCCACGCCCACCAACAGCCCTAGGATTCCACTAGCCACGCCCCCACCATCAGCCCCGGGCTTCCACTGGCCACGCCCCTACCTATCCGCCACAAACTGTTCCTCTTCTTAGGGGATCTTGGGAACACAAAAGAGAAGGACCCTAATTTGCCTGAGCAGGAGAGCTGGGGCCGATGGGGTTTCCCGAATAAAGCAAGCCACTTGCTCAGATCCTGAAATAGGAGGGGTGTGTGTGCGTGTGTGAGTGAGTGTGTGTTGCTCCAGATAAAAGGCACAGTCTATGGAGAGGTGTGCAGACTTGTGAGATAACGGATTTTTCAGAGGCCTGCAAGTGGCTGGCGTGAACACCGCATGGGGTGTGGGGAGCAGAGAGAACTTAAGCGGACCAATCGTAGGGGAAGAGGGGACGGGGCTGGGTGAGGGGCTTCGGGGAGAGCATGCTGGCGGGAAAGCGTGGCGCATTCATTCGAAAGGAGCAGCCGGGGCTGCTGAGGAGCGGGCCGGGTTGGGGGAGACAACGAGGGAAGGTGCAGCACGCAGGCCTAGCAGCAGGGGGCGCAGTTACCACGCCTGGGCTTGAAGGGGTGCGCAGAGGTGCCCGAGGCCGGCGAGACCGCAGCGGCGGCTACAGTGCGGAAGAGCATCGCCACCCCGTGCCCCATCCTCGTCCCCTCCCACCCGTCAGTCTCCTGCTGCCGCCTCCGGCTGGCTGAACCCAACCCGAAGCCGGAGGTCGAGAGAGGCAGTAGGTGCCGGGGCACACAGGTCAGTCTGGGCCGGGGGGCTGAGGGCGCAGAGCAGGAAAGGGAAGGGCGGAGGGTGGATCTGAGGTGCGGGGTGTGCGACGCGGGGCGCTGCCAGCACAGAGAGCGAGGGCTCTCCCAGCTCGAGCAGCCGAGGTGGGATAAGTGGAAGGACAGGTTCGGAGAAGATGCTGGATCGACGGGGGTGCGTGCTGAGGCCGAGATGCCTGTGTGACAGCCAGAGATGCCAAGGAGGGGAGACACCTGGGGGGGGCGCCTGGAGCTCAGGGGAGGGGGCGGGGCTTGAAAGAGGTTTGAGAGCATGTAGGGGGAGGGGAGGGCGTAAGCGGTGGCTTGAGCCGCCCCAGCACTTACGGGGCACGAGGGAGATGGGAGACCTGTAGATGGAGAAGCCAGAGAAGTAGGAGAAGTAGGAGGGGAACGAGGAGAAGAGCTTCCAGAATGAGGGCGCGGTCCCCGCGCCGTGGAGGGAGGTGAAGACTGAGATGGCTCAAGGCCGCGACGAGCAGTCTGGCCGAGGGCATGCGGGCGCAAGGGCCGACCTGGAGTGCGCGGGGAGTGGAGGTGGGGAAAGTGAGGCAGAGCATGTAGACCTCCCTCGGGGGAGCCCCAGTGTGAAGGACAAGGTTGGGGTTGCTGCGGGAAGAGCAGGGGGGCACTGGCTGCAGGGGCACCGGGAGGAGGTGAGGGACTGAGGCACAAGGACCCGGGGGACCGCAGCTGCAGTGAAGGAGAACACCTCATGCTGGCGCTGTGCTGGCCCCCCACGCTGTCTCCCTACATCCACCACCAGTTCTTCGAATCACCCCCATTCTACAGAAGAGGAAACTGAGGTTCAGAGAGGTGAAAGTGTCAGGGCTTGGAAGGGCAGAGATGGGGGAGGATGAGGTCCCAGGTGCAGAATGGGACGAGGGACACCTTCATATTAATAGGTGCAAACAGGGGAGCGGGCGACGAGGCAGGCAAACGAGAGAGTCTGGGAGCACGAAGATGAGTAGGGTCTCAGCTTCCGAGAGGGACGTATTGAGAGCTTGGGACTTGCAAAAGACAAAGAACATCACAAATGTTCTCGCCTCCTTCGCCTCACCCCAAAGGTCATGATGCTCACCTAGATGCAAAGATTTCCATGGGGGTCGGGCGCGGTGGCTCAGGCCTGTAATCCTAGCTCTCTGGGAGGCCGAGGCAGGTGGATCGCTCAAGGTCAGGAGTTTAAGATCAGCCTGAGCAAGAGCGAGACCCCGTCTCTACTAAAAAATAGAAAGAAATGATCTGGACAACTAAAAAATATATATATACATATATATATAAAATTAGCCAGGCATGATGGCGCATGTCTGTAGTCCCAGCTACTTGGGAGGCTGAGGCAGGAGGATCGCTTGAGCCCAGGAATTGGAGGTTGCTGTGAGCTAGGCTGACACCACGGCACTCTAGCCTGGGCAACAGAGCAAGACTCTGCCTCAAAAAAAAAAAAAATAATAATAATGTTGTAACAGAAGTCTGAGTAAAATGCTATGAGCACTTAGACAAAGCAGTGTAAAGTTTTGGTCAGTGGGATTGTAAAAGTTTTCACAAAGGTTCTGGCATGTAAACTGAACCAAAATGTGTGGGCACCTTTCCTAGGGTTCCAAGGAAGAGCAAAAGCAAAAGACTGAAGACACCTGGATAGGTGGCCAAGAGTGCTGGTATTTGAGTGTGGCCAGAGCATAGGATACTTACAGAAATAGAATAAGAGCTAGAAAGGCTGGTTTGGGCCAACTCAAATCCAAAGCAAGAAGAATAAATGTTACCCTGTGGGTGATGGGGAACAGTTGATGTTTTCTGGGGAAAATAGTGGCTTGCACGGACCTGTGTTTTAGAATGGCAACTCTGGAAGCAGTGAGAAAGATTGATTAGAACAAGTCAGGAGCTGGAATGAACCCCTGTCGATGAGCCAGTTATAGTGGGAACAGAAGACTGTTAGATGAGAGGCCCTGTACAGGCTGAAATAAAGGTTTTCCCAGTGTGAAAAGGACTCTGCTATTATATCTCAACCTCCCTGCGACCCCTCTTTTTTCAACAATCAGGCAAGTGACCAAAGAAATCAAGTGCTAATAGAATGAAAGGGCTACAGAGCACTGCTGTCCAGTAGAACCTTCCGCAGCAAGGGATACTGAGCACTTGACATGTGACCACTATGACTGAAGAACTAAATTTTTCATTTTGTTTAACTTTAATTAATATTAATTTACATAGCACCACATTGAACGGTGCCACTCTAGAGAACAAAATTTTACTAACTCAGAAGATTTAAAGCATTTCTGAAAATTTTACATTTCACTTCGCAAAGAGATTCCCTTTGAATTATTCAAAAGCACCATCTCGTCCCCGGGTCTACTCAGGATAACCTCTCAATGGTCAGTGAGATCATGCGGGTCAGGAAGAGGTTGACCAGTTCTCTCTGACTTCACAGGGAAGGCTCTGCCTCCTGACCATCTATTTTCTGATGAGAGCTTCCCAGTGAGTCATTGGCCCATTGTAACTGAAGCGCAGCAGGATGATCATGGTGTATCTTTAAGTGTTTTTGTAAGTTGATTTGTGGTGTTAACTTTCTGGATCACAGAAATGATGTCGTTCAATATTTTTTTCCTCTGTGGTTTGTAGTCAAGAATTATAACCAGTTGCTAAGACTTTAACTTTTGAGTTCTCCAGGTAGTTATTTCAAGAACATCCTATTGCAATTTTCTTGGAAACTGATTCTTTGTTACATGAATTCAGATACATATGTCATCTCTACTGGTCAACTATTAGCACAACTGACCTTCTGGGACTTCCTTTCTTAAAACCTCTTATGGAATACTGTAGCAGACTAAATAAAAATAGAATTAGATAACATGTCACTTGCTAATGCCTCTAACAAAATATACAAGAGAAATACTGGAAGAAATTTAGCAATAAGAGGCTATTGAAATAACATTTAATTTATGCATTTGTTATCTCTAGTAGAACAAGTGTTTTGAAGATGTCTATAATAATATAAATCTCTGAAACTTTTAAAAACAGAACAGATTGCTTTCAAACCATAATAAAAGAAATAGATGTACCTGGAGCCATAAAGATGAAATAGTGTTTTTCAAATCATGGGTCATGATCAACTAGGTTTGGAAATCAATTTAGTGAGTCAGAATCAAATTTTAAACATTAGAATAGAATAGAATAGAAAAAATATCAGTGTATATCACACATATTAAAGGATGGAAATGCTGGCTTTTATTTTATTTTATATTTTTATTTATTTATTTTTTTTAAGACAGAGTCTCACTCTGTTGCCTGGGCTAGAATGCCGTGGCATCAGCCTAGCTCACAGCAACCTCCAGCTCCTGGGCTCACGCGATCCTCCTGCCTCAGCCTCCCAAGTAGCTGGGACTACAGGCATGCGCCATCATGCCCGGCTAATTTTTTCTATATATTTTTAGTTGTCCAGCTAATTTATTTCTATTTTTCAGTAGAGACGAGGTCTCGCTCTTGCTCAGGCTGGTTTAGAACTCCTGAGCTAACGCGATCCTCCCGCCTTGGCCTCCCAGAGTGCTAGGATTACAAGCGTGAGCCCCAACGCCAGGCCTGGATTTTAAAACTATCAACTGTGTTAGCGTCAGTGTATTCTGAGTCATGATATAAAATAAGCATTTTTTATAGAACGTTACTGCAGAGAGAACTTGAAAGCCACTGATTGCCAAATGACAGGATTTGAAGTTTCCTGCTGAATGGAGTGTTCCATATGACAAATATTTATTAAGCATCTGTTACATGCTTGACATTGTATTCAGTTATAAGATGAATACATGGCTACTTCCTTCAAATAATTTACCATCTCCACACAAATAATTATAATACAACGTTTACTGCAATGGACATGAAGAGGTATGCTGGGAACATGAATCTACTTCTGCATGTGTCAGAGAACAGAAAGGAGGCATGGGGAAGGCTTCACAGGGACAGTGGCATTTGATGTCATCCATGAAAAGTAATTGACTTGGAAGGACAGAAGGAAGGCCATTCCAAGAAGACAGAGTACCTTCTGTAAAAGCTGAGCTCTGATTTGTGCTATACCTAGAGTCTAGAGTGCTACTCTAATTTTATTACACATCTTGGTCATTTAATACAGCCTTCGAACCTAGAGGTATGGTGAAGGTTGAGATATTTTATTTTCATGACTTTTGAATTGTTAATAATATGGTGGTATTTGATTCACATCTTAAAGCCAGTATTTATTTATTTTTTTTTATTTTAGAGACAGGGTCTCACTCTTGCTCAGGCTGGTCTCCAACTCCTGAGCTCAAGCAATCCTCCCGCCTCGGCCTCCCAGAGAGCTAGGATTATAGGCGTGAGCCACTGCGCCCGGACAAAACCATCACTTTTAATAGCAAAGTTTTTCAGATAGAATAGTTCATCTCAAATGAGTCAAAAGTTAAACTTCCTAGGGTCTTCCCAGGAATGAAACAAGTCATTTGCGTAAGAACAGGACTTAGAAAATCATATTTCAAACTCCTTTTTTTTTTTTTGGTGGTTTGAACAAATATTTTCTAGAAAACAAAATAGTACACTGTAAAAGAACCAAGAAAATTAGGTCATGCTTTGTATACATAAAACTGTTATAGGACATACATCATTTAGCTTAATTTCACATTTATAAAATTTATATTATATGGGGGGAGGGTACAAATCGAGGCCCAGAACATCAGGTAAGTGTGTCATGAATAATCATAAAAGGCTTTGTAGCCAATTTAGGCAGTATGTGTGTGCTTTATAAGCATGAAATTATAGAGTTGAAAGCACTACTTCAAAATACAATTTTTCATTATTGTATTTTTCCTGGTATCCTTTACATTTGAGCATGAATATATTTGGTATTTATTTCAAATCCTTCCTCTTCCTTTCCTTTTTGATGGTTCCTAACAGAAGAGCTTTTCCAACAGAATTTCAACTCACAGGCGCCAAATGCCCCAGCAGAATCTAACCAAACTTTATATAGTAAGCAGGGCAATTGCTAAAAAGAAATAATAAATTATTGAAGACTAGGTAAATAATCATTCTTCTAAATGTAATATGTGTGTGTGTGTGTGTGTGTGTGTGTGTGTGTGTGTGTGTGTTTGCATTCTTGCTTTGTGGTGGGGAAAAAACCAATTCCAATTACTATTCAAATAAACTCAAAGAGTGAAAATGACCCTTCTATTTTAAGTTTCATATATTCCATGAGAATTGGCACTGTAAAGATTTTGACATGGCCTTGAGGTATAATCTTACTCCCTCAAAATGATTTGTTTTTTAGAATAATGACCCTGATTTGAAATGAGAAAATAAATAATAACATTTTCAAGCTTTACCCTAGCACAGTTTTGAAACAAAAATTAAATAAAAATTACCCATTAAATTTTTCATTTCTTAGAAAGGAGAAACACAGTAATTATAATTGCAGACTCTATGCAAGACTTAAAAGTCAAGCAAACCCGAAAGAATCATAACTTTTTAAGGCAGTTCTTAAGGGTTTTCAGAATAAGAAAAGTGATTATGAGTTAGTTTGGGTTTGGGTTTGATTTTCATCCTGCGGGAGTGAAGGTTAGACCAAAAATACATATATCTTGGAGTGAAATTCCTTTCTCCAACTGCCTGAATGCTGTAATGTCAGATTTTTCAAATTCTTCTCTACCTTGGAGGAATAAGATATTTCCAGGAACACCAAGATGGGTGCTTTTCTTTTCAGCAAGACGTCAATTGTCTACCTGTTTATATAGCAGGAGCTCTGTAATTTAATCTCCACCACAAAAGACAATCATTATGATTAAATCAGGAGCTGGTTTAACAAGGTACACCTAATTGGCACTTCTGCTCATCAGATCTTGCACAAACAACATTCTTTCATTGTGCAACATGTAAAATAACTCAACGTTTTCGTCCTGTTGCAGATGCCGACACCAGGCACAGCAGGCTACCTCTTGACTGACTTTTCACGGGAAAGCAGAAGAGATACCACTCTGTTCCATAGACTGGGGCCTCGGTTCATGTAGCCTATATGAAAGCAGAAAAGGGAGACATTTTTTCCACTGTTTGTACTCACTGTGGGTTTTTGGTATACCACACGGCTGAGGACGTGTCTCTCAAAGCACATGGTGAAAAGAATGTGCCTCAGAGGACACAACTTTGTCCAAACTCAATTGGTTTCCCCAGCTTATAAATTTCCTCTCCCTTATGCTCTTACTCAAACAGATTCATGTACATACACACACACACACACACACACACACGCACGCACGCACATGTGCACGCACAATTTGAAGAAAGCAAGGGAAAACCAAAAGGGTCTTGTGAAGCAAGCAAAAGCACATGATAGGAAGACAAAGCTTTAAAAAGAGGAAGAGAAATAAATGTGAAAAAGGAACACAACCCAGGATAAGAAAGAACCCTAGAAAAAGGAAAAACAATATATATTTGAGTACTATAGAAAGGAAAATATTTCCAAGCAGTGAGAAAATACCCAGCAGAATTGCAGGTCACGAGTGAATTTATGAACTATCATTTCCTTTCAAGCCCAAAGGTGGAACATGTGGATCAACCTCTCCTATCTCTACCCAGTGTCTTGGCTATTTCTGTGTTTTTGTCACCATATCTCACATTTTCCTCCTTTTGTTGTTTTCTTATAAATCTTCCTCCTTCTCAGGAGGTGAATAGAAGGTGGCCCCTCTATAAATGACTATTATCCCTTCTGGGGTGAGGAATGTGGAAGAACCATGTCAGGAATTCTAAGCAGCCCAGCAGCACTGGGCTCAGGCAGAGCTGTCTGCAGAGGGAACAGCGAGAGAGCCTGGACACGGGAATAATGGTGCTAATGTCCTCAGAAATCATCGCAGTTTATATTTCCCATTTAGGGACAACTCAAGGTTTAAAAAGAAACCAATATAGTCGCAAAGAGACACTATTGGCTTCTAGTTTGTCACTTATCTAGAGAACGTGTTTTGATGTGTTCCATCCACCCATTTCAAGCTTTGGGGCGGGAGAAGCAGCAACATCCCGGGGTCTTTCAAATCTTATGCGGCAAATCTCACAGCTGCACCTACCCCGTATCATGCACTCACAAGGTAGGTCACATTCCTTCCCAAGAGTCATTTTTGCTGCTGTTTCTAGAATAGAAAGGAATTAAATTTAAAGATATGATGCAGATCCCCAAATTTTATATTAGAAAAGAAAAACCAGAAACCAGACTAAGCTATTTTTAGTGTGTGTGTGTAAATGTGAGATAGATAGAATATGTGTATATATATCTAGATTAACCATGTATATAAACATACACATATACAGATATGTAACTCGTTGCCCCATCTTGCCTTTTTGAAGCTCTATGACTGTTTTCGTGTGCATATACTTTTTTCACCTAAGGGTGTTATTTATGACTCACCACCAAAATGTTACACAAAAAATTACCTTGGTACTATTATGGATTTTCAAGACCAAATCATGACCCAACTTTTGGCTTCGTCCCTAAGGATTGCATGTAGGTAGCCATTCATCAAGGAACAGCAAATATATCCACAGAAGTGTAGACCGTTGTATAATACAAACCCCACTTGAATGTGGTCCTCAACTTTTAGAGTTCATGTGCACTGGTGTGAAATCTCTTCTTATTCCTTCCCTCAAATTCTAACACTCCCTCCTCTGGCTCAATTGTCGGAGCCACTATCTTCCATGAAATGATGGTGGTGCTGATGTGGTTAATAATAGACATGATGATGACGATGACGGTGGTGGTGGTGGCGGTGACAGTGAGGGTGATGGCAATAATGACAACCAACAGTCTCTGAGAGTTAGTATTTTTGGCAGGCATTAAGCTAAGCAGGTTTCAGGGATTATCTCATTCGATTTCAAAACAACCCCGTGAGGTAAGACCAATCCCCTTTTACCTAGCACCGTAGTGTTAGGTAAATATCATATTCAAGGCCACACACTGGTAAGTGACAGAGCCCAAGCCTGAACCCAGAAGGTCCTCCTCAGATCTTGTGGTGTTTACCCCTGCCATCCCCTGCATGACGTCCATGCAGGTCCTGAGCCGCTGAGAGCCTGGGCTCCTCCACAGATGCTCAGGCTGGGCACTGGGGCTTTGGGTGTGCAGGCATCCAAGGTTGAACATGGATTCGGCTGACTACATTTGGGCAAATTCAGAGCCAACTGCTACACAATTGATTGGGCTATGAAAGGATCCAAAAACGCAAGGGGCCAAAACAAGCAAACTGTTTCACAGTCTGGCTATTCCTCTCACACAAAGTCAGAATCCCCATGTGTGAGGCCAGCCTCACGGCAACGCAGAGAGCACCCCTGAATGGATTTGCCACTGCCCTCCTGACTCACACACTCTCAGTGCCCACTGTCAAGGACCCATCACTTGTGCTCTGACGCTCTGCCTGAGACCTGGAATAAAACACAAATATTATACAATATGCAAACCCATGATCACTAGATAATAGGGAACATTTCTGCATGAGGCAGAAATGTGTTGATATTAAACAGTTCTAGGAAGAGCCAAAGTTCACAGTACCCCCAACCCAATCTCTTCACTACGGCTACCACACACACAAACACACACACACACACACACACACACACCCTACAATATGCCATCAGAATGGCAGACAAAAGTGATCGCAGAGCAGTAGGCAAAATTAGTAGGAAGTGCTTCAAATGGGCAATGAAAATAAAAGAGGGAAAAATCCTTCATTCTATACTGTAATCATTTATTCAATAAATTTTAATCAAGTATCAAGCCTTATGGATATAAGTTGAGGAACTGCCAGTCGTATAAGAGACACAAAGGACAAAATAGAGAAAATACACCATCCTTGTCTATCAGCTTTTCATTGTGAATGGCTGTGTGTTTTCTACATACACATAAGCTTTTGAATAGATTTGAAACAACCTGTCTTATGCAGGGATTAGCTATGATTTGGGGTTTCTACCCATGTCTCTTCCCCTTCATTAGTGGGTGGTCAACTTTTAAATATGGTTAATTTCAAGTACTACTAAATCTTGGCTTCACATTTAATTTCTTTACCTAATTTTTGGCTCAATTTCTGAATTTCAGGTACCCATAACCTGACTTCAAACATGCTTTTAAGTAACTTCAATTAACATACACTGGTGTGGTATAAGAGGACTAAGTTACGATAAGGACATAGATCTCTCTAAAAGAGACTTTAAAATTGGTTATGGTAATTAGATATACAAATAACTTTACCACAAAAGTGATACAAATTATTGTGAGAGTGAGAAAGATAGGTTCAAAAATTTACATTTAGTTGAAGGAATTCAGAATTTTTCTTCTAATTTGATTAAAAACCTTCAGACAAAGTGCTTTGTTTAAAAAAAATGAAAATTCAAATTCATTACAGCTCAAAAATCTTTAAAAAGATAATATTCAATATCCTTTATGTCTGAAAACCTCAGCATTTGCCTGTGTTTGAGATGTTTAAGCAGCTGATGGGCTTAACCAGGACCTATGGGGGGTTGCGAGTTTTCCCACACTTGGTAATGCCCACACTTGCAACACTCATGAAAGGAACTCTAGACTCAGGTATGGCTTGCTTCAGGAACTCAGAAGCATTAGAATAAAACTTTCTCCATCTCTTTACTCTACCTCCTATGATGATGACTTCATTTCTAGTCTCCTGTGTTGACTACTGACAACTCCAGGCTTATACTCTCCCATGTTCAATCTAACAGAGAAGAGAAAGTGTTTCTTCCCAGGAGCTCCTGGACCTAGACATCCCCTGAATTCACTTCTTCCCATCTCTGAAACAGTCACTGTGGTTAAGGGGCTTGGATGCGTTAAATAGCCAAGCTTGGGTCACTGACTCTATTCCTAGTGTCAAGTACGACAGCCTACTCGAACCAAAGGGACAATGAGTGGAAGAAGATGTTCCTTTAAAGAGAAGGAAAGGGTATCTGATGTTGGGTGATTCAAACAAATATCTCTACACATACTTCATTCTTCTGAGGGAGATCATGCACATGAATCTTACATTCCAGTTGTACACGAAGCAGTGTCAATGAGGAATGTGCAGACAAAGCAGAAGTGTAATTGTGGTTTTTGAACTGAAGTCGCTGCCTAAATAATTGATTCTTAAATCTATGTTTTACTTTCGGTAAATGGTTCCACAGTCCCTTGAATCTTTGTTCTTCTCAGATGTAGACTCTGGGAACCCTCCTGCTGAGCTCTGTCATGCATTCTATTCTCCTTCACAGGGCTCCCCTCCCATTGATGTGGGAAGGTCTCTGAAGAGAAAATAAGTGTTGAGTCTATTCAATTAAATACGTGTTCAAGAATGGGGAGAAACAGCATCCTTCAACCTCATCAACACATTGAAGCTAAACAGGAGAAATACATGCAAAAGCAGGAAACAACCAGACTGCACATTGGGTGTTTGTCCATAAGCCCTGCTCTGTCTGTTCTCAAGGCAATTTCTCACCGCAGAGACTCTCTGCCCAAATGTCAAAATGTATAATGGCTCTGAGAGCACTGTTTAGCACCAGGGGTGTGGGGAAGGAGAAAGGACCATAAATGCATTATCCCAAGGCGGATCATGGATTTAGCTAACATAATAGCAAACCAAGACTAACATTCCACAACCACAGCTATGAAACACATTCAACATCTGCCTTTTCAGATAATTGTCATTATACTTCTAGAACACGTTTTTTTGTACAGGTGTCTTATTTTAAGTTGCTTCAAAAGTAAGTGAGGTTAAATACGAACCATAGCTTATTATCAGGAAAATAGTAGGTCCTTAATAAATGTCTTATTGGTTGAATTGTAATGATGGCTAATGCGGTACACATGCTCCACTTGGGTGCAATGTCATAATTTTAACAAGGGCCTGCCAGAGCTCTTCTGAAGATGACACCGTGACTCAAAGGAATGACTAATATTAGGAATTCCAAACACCTGGTTGATGCAAATGGAGAAATTGTTTTAGCTTGTGCTCTATTTGGGGACTTCCCAGTTTCACTATCTTGCCAATAAGTAGAATGAGTTTCATCTACATTGAATCTACTTATGCTGAAGTAGCAACATCTGAAATAAGTCTTGTCTTATTCACCAGGCTCATTTGAATTAGATTGATTTTCTAAATACAATTAGTTTTTTGGCAAGACTATTTCACTCATAAAAAATCATACGTGAGAAATCATATATGATAACGAAGTTTTAAAGAATCTTTAAAGTGTGCCTGATGAAATTATACATTTATACATGACTGCTCTAGCATATTCAAATATAAATAAATGCCCAGCACTACACATTGCACAACTCCGGGGGAGCTCCACTCACATTGCACTTCAAGTGAGTGGTGCCCCCTGGAGAGGGATGATGGAACAGTCCAGTATATGTGTCGTTTGCTTAAAATGCAGTGTGTTTGTATGTGTGTGTACACAGATACACACACATCCTATATCTATATCTACATCTCGGACTAGATTCAGTCTTTCAGAAATTTTCCTCTACTCAACAAGTGGTAAGTTGGCTTGGAATTTCCCAATACATTTGTAATATGGAAGCTATCTCTAAGCCATTCCTATCCCCCTACCGCCATTTGGATTTTGATGAACTATAAATTATAACTGAATTATCCAGCCATGTATGCCTTATCCGTAATTGTATTTAAGTTGTCCATTGGGATTCTTTCTTCCTATAGGATATATGTGTGTTTGTGTGTGTGTGTGTCTGTATACACATACATATATGCATACATATACACACACACACACACAAACATATATACCAAGACTTGTGTTTGTTGTTTGGAGAGAGACAGAGAGAAAATATCCATTTATCTCAAAACCATGGCAACTATGAATAAAATTCATCTCCATAAATCAGGAGAGCAGATTGTCCCACACATATCAAGAACTAAGTACATGAGTGTAAGCAGGCCACTTCCATTTCTGAATCTTTCTTTAATTTGAAAATTGCACATTTAATTTAAAAAGAGTGATAATTTATTAGTTGGCAAAGGTCTACTTAGTGGGCTCAGAAATATACAGACTCTATGCTCAGTGGATTCAACAGCAAGAGCAAGCTGTATATTGCCGTCAAGACTTACAAAAAGTCATAAGCTTAAAAGAAAATTGAGAAATTTGACAGAAGATGTAACGTTTTTAGGTGAACTTAATGGGAGTTAATTGTATAAAACTTCTCAATTCCAAAAATGAAAACCAAGCTGGACTATAACAGGAATAACACTTAGCTAATCTATTCAAACTGGATCTCAACCAAGTTTCCAGGGTAGAGAAGACTTATGACTGGTCACCAGCTCCCAGCACAAGTTTCGGTTTTCAAAACATTTCCTTTGAAAGAAAAAAAGAAAACGGCAGAATACCAATTTTGAACTTTAAAGAAAAATATCATTGCCACATATATTCCTGGAATTCTGCTTAGGGTTGTCTCACTTTTTCCCCTTACCTTAACATTTCTGTAAAAAGGGACATTGTCCAATTAACACGATCCTTTCTTTGGACAGAGCCACCATCACTTACTACCCAGGAGAAAGAAGGAGCGAGCAAGCATCTGTAACAACATTGCCTTTCACATATCAATCCTTACACCAAAGTAATCCATTTATTCTTCCCTTATTTCCTCCTATATAGATTTTTCTGTAAAATGTATATTCACACTCTCTGCTGATTTATATCTATGGGAAATCAATGTCCCTCTTAATGCTCCAGAGACTTAAAGAAATAACCCATTCTCAGCAGCAATAAGATTATATTCACGGAGAGAATTTGCCTGTGAAATATTACCCTGCAGTATTTTGAACCTGTTACCATCGTTTTGCTTTGTGGTGAATTTTGTCTTTTCTGATCAGACTGTGTTTGTAAACAAAATATTTCCACTGGTTAATCAGGTGAGGAAGCAGTCTGGTGCTTGCTAAGGCAATGACAACTAGAGCTGTCCTGTGCATTTGTGTCAAATTCAACTCCTTCCTACTTCTCTAAAAATGATTAATTTGGAGATGAGCAAGTTGATGTTTGACACTAAGTCAGCCAAGAGCCTTCTTACTGCTCTTAAGATCTCGGAGGTCAGTAAGCGTGGGAGATACTGATCCTGGAAGAATCTACCCGTTATAACTTTCTTGTTATATAGAGAACAGCACTGATATCCAAAGTGTTTAAGGGACATATCCAACATACCACAGGTAGTTAGTGCCCATATCAAAACAATAGCCCACCTCCTAAGTCTCAGGCTGATGTTCATGGTTTACAAGTAATCCAGTAACATGTTGACATGTAATTTCAGAATGGCTATATTCCTCATTCTGATATGCCTATAGGATAAAATTCCATTTCAGAGATTAATCTGGCAAAACCATCAATAGCTTGCCAAGAGAAAGAGAAGAATTTTTCCCTCTGCCTTGTGAACATCTCCTGCAAATACATCCACAGAATACGGGTGCCCCTTACGCAGAGCTGGCAGAGGGGTTGCTCTGTCTCTCTAAACTGCATCTTCCTGCAAACGTCCTTCTTGGTGGAGTGATCTTGGAAAAGAGGCAGTATACTCTGCGTGGCTTTTCTATGGGGATGGCAGGGAACCCCTCAGAGGTACTCTGACAAAAGGGGCTCACCTAAAGCCCATCTTGAGACCCTTCTATTTCGATGAACCAAATCCCATCCTGGCACATAAAACTGGCTCTTCGGCTACCTCCTCTGCTTTCCCAAGGAGGGACCAGGGAGAAGTCCCTCTTCTCTCTCCAGTACCCATCCTCTCATCCACAGTGAGGAGGAAGATGGCAAGGGCCTCCCTGTGGGAGCTGATGGGGCAGTGCATCTTTGCTCATGGAACTCTCTTGGAAAAACGTGCCCTGTGGAGGAAGCACTTTCTTCCTGTTCTCTGTCCATCCTCCTTAAGAAAGTCTTTTCTGCCCCAACTAGGACTGGGAGGGCAGGAGTCAGAATTACCTTTTACCATTGGGTCCCAGCTGCATCCTCCTTATATCCATAAACAAAACTCTTAACTTTCCCTTGATCCTCAGAGACCATTTCTGAATTAGTTTCGACTCTGATGGGGGGAAACACGGAGATGGGATCAACTGGCCCCCTTACAGGTTTATGTGAGGAGGGGCAGGGAGAGTCAAAGATCCCATGGAAAGTCAGCATTAAATTGGAATGTTAGCAAAAGAAATTGAAGCCAGAACCAAAGCCTTGGTCTTATTTGCCTTGGGCCAAGACTAAGTGGGCATTTCATCAAATTTCAGCAGGGAAGAAATAGAGCATTATTGGCCCTACTCTGATTAAGCTGTTAATAGATGCATGAAAGAGGTAAAAATTGTTCCAGGTATTTGGAGAGAAGCCAGAGGGAATTGTTGCTGGAGTTGGGGAGGAGAAGCTGAGCTGGAGGTGATTTAGCACGGTGGGCAGAGCCCAGAACCAGGATCTACACCTGGTTCTAATGCAGGCTCTGCCTCCTACTAGCACCGTGACCTTAGGAATTCTCTCCCAGCTGTTTTTCTATGAGATGAGGATAATTGTTTTTTTTATACGGTTGTTTTTATAACAATGCATGGGAAGCCCTTAGAAAACTGTGAAGAACCACAAAAAGCATTATTATGTGAGAAAAAAAAACCTGGGGAACGATTGAAAGAGATAGATAAATGAACACTGTAGTATTTTCAAGTTGGTGGGTCTGAAATGAAGAGAGGACTGTGATTTGGATAGGGAAGGAGAAGGAAGAGAACTTTCCCAGGGCAGGATGCCAAAACAGAGGGACAGTGTCAAGAGACCCAAGTTCAGTCCAAGGCCACCTTTAAATCTCTCCTTGCAAACTAGGAAATGACACCCCTGCCCAAGGCTAGACGAGCCCCATGCCAAGCTGCAGTTTGGTGAATTGGACAAGGTTTGCACTTCGGCCTCCATTTGTCCTCTTAGCCAGCAACCGTGTACCTGCATAACCTGCCCAACTTGCCCAGCTGCACATGCAGCCCTGGGACAGCTCCTGGCTTTAGGTGAACTTGGGTACCTGCATTTCTCTGCCTTCTGGTTTCTTCCCCTGGAAAGCTGAAATTGTAATCATACTTGCCATTCTCACCTTGTTTTCAGATTTACATGATACACATACATGCAAGCACTTTGGGAAATATATACAGTGACAGAGAGCATTACAGAGCAGCGTAGCCCGAGCCTCTGCAGCCAGGCAGGAGGGAGGAGGGAGATTGCGAGGCTCAGCACATGGCGATTGAGCTTTAGGACACACTGCCGTTTGGTACAAAGAAGAACAGCAGTACATCGGGAGGCACGTGCTCAACAGCACCGTGAGGAATGTCACTGCTTTCCTCTTGTTATTCTTTTAGCTGTGGGAGTTCGCCGTTGTATTCGTGTTTTGTACAATTACCCAGAGGCAGTGGTGACATTTTTGCATTTTTAATTAATGTTAGAACCAAAACCTGAGACTGCGTGCATATCACCTCTATTAAATCTCTTCACTCACGTCTATTCATTCATCCTCCCCCTCACAAGCCTCCCAGCCCTTCATTGCTTTTCTCACACATTTCTGTAATTTATTCATCTCAAGATGCACTTCTGTCTTGTTTAATCATTTAAACAGACCTTTGGTGCCTATTTAATTGATTCTTCCTGGGTTTTAATTTGCATCTTTGACTTCACCATCCTGGTTTCTTTGACTGTCCCTAGCTCTGCGTGACATATGTTTATGCTTTAACAGGTTTCCAATATTCTGGAAGACTTTGGAGGCCAAGGTTGGGGGAAAAAAATGCTATTTAAAACAGAATCTTATTTGATTGGCCAGGCAACTGAGCAAAACCAAGAGTAAATACCCTGTGGCTTCAGGAGACAGACAAGCAGGGTCATCCTTGAATGCCCAGCTGCCCAGAGCCAACCTGGCCAGCTCCTGGTTCAGCCGGGGACCACGTGTACCCACGGAGGGCCCTGCCTGCTTGGGGAGGCAGGCACATTAAGCAGAAAAGGTTAGGATTTCCTGTGAAGCATTTCGACTTGGTTTTACCTCTGTATAATTTAGGGGCCTAATATTTGCTTGTCCTATATTTGGATTTTCTTTTGATTTGGGGGAAGGGGCAGATGATCGGAATGGGGAAAACACACTTGAATTAATAAACTGGTATGTTTGGGAAAACAGGAAGCAGACACATTATTCAACAACAATGTGTTCTGTGATGCCCATGGAGAGCAAAATTTGTGTTTTTAATTCTGTGTAGATTACATGTAAATGGAATTGCATAAAAAAATTGCATATAAATTAATATCATGCATGGTCGTCCTCGTGACAAGAAGAAAGGGAGGGAGGGAAGATGCCCGTATCACAGATGATCCAATAAGTCTTTCTCAACTCCCCAGAGGGGGACCTAACCCTGGGTTTGGGTTTCACAAGTGATTGAATTTTTATTGGGATTCTGCCACTGACCTGATAAAATCTTTCTATTTTCATTTTCTCATTGATATAATGGGAGTCATAAGATGGAAATGATTCCTCAGCCATATTATGCAAAAGAGTTAATATTTTTAAGCACCCAGAAATTCTACCATATGACAGAGAAATACTGAATATCATGGGTGCCACATGCATTTATTATATTCTTCAAAGGAAAAAAATTACTCAAGTTTTAATCACAAGCATAGAATCATTAAACTTGCAATGTGGATGTGTAATTTCTGCCAAAAAAAAAAGAAGAAAAGAAAAACACTCCAAGTCTTTCATTTGTTTTAATGAGCTTCAGAACCAGTTACTGGCACCCAATTTTCTAATCAGTCCAATGGATTTAATATGCATCCACTTTCTTATTGCTATATTTAAACACTTCTTCATGAAAAGTGGTAAATTTACTTTAAATGTATACAGTTTTTTTTTTAAATAAACCAAGACCTTCTTACAAGGAATAGGCTGTCTCAATATTTTCTCTTGTATTGTAAGACCTAGACTCTGAGTGTACATGTGTGATGTTATGAGTAATATCAACACTTCCTTTATGTTTTTTATGAAATCTCAACCACTTGTGGATATTGAAATAGTATATGCGAACTGGACCCAATCTGTCAATATATTCTTTATTATTTTATTTTATTTTATTTTGCACTTTGGTCTTAGACATAAAATTTTCCATCCATGATTCTGGGAACTCTGACTGGCATCATCAACATGACTAAATGGCAAGTTCAGTTGCTCTGTGATTATTCCTGAATCCACCGTTGTGGTTAACTTGGTGGCAGAGTGGGCCAGAGCTAAGCAGCCTGGATCTGGATATTCAGGAGATAAACATTTATAGAGATTTAAAAAAAAAAAAAAGGAGGCCCAGAATCATGCAGTAGGGAAAGGAAAGAGACCCAGACACAGTGCCGTTCCGTTCTGTAGTTAGTTTATTGCACAAAGATACCGGGGAGAACAACTGAGTGGGGGACCTCACTCCACTCTTCACTCACCACTCGTCATGGGGTGTGCAGGAGCGTGGCTGCATCCACCAAGAAGAGGTGCCTTTTTCAACCACACAAAGAATACTAAATCCACATTTGGAAGATGGTAGCTACATTCCAGTCTTGAACCCTGAGGCTCATGGGGAAAACTATTCTAGGGCTGTGGATTCCAGGTGAGGAAATATTTCAACAGCACAGCAGGTGTTGTGCTTCAATAGGTACTAGTGACTGCTGGCCCCAGAGCTCCAGTGATGAAACTGGAAGGAAAAGAGAAAATGGAGAGCGGTAAGAGCAGGATGTCTTGATTGGACAAAACTAGAAGCAATGACAAAATATACAGTAAATCCTGAGACCAAGGACAAGGCAGTTAAATGAGGCTCACATTCAGAGGAGATGTCAAACTATATTTGAGATAATATCCATGCAGCAAAATCTTGGCATTCTAGCCACAATAAACAAACACCTGTTCTTCCTAAATCCTCTAATTCTATTTACTCTCTCAAAGGGCTCCAGATAAGATGAAAGTGCCTGAGACTCAGAGGTAGCACCCATTAGAGCACTACCCTTGCTGTACTGTTCAACTGTTTCCTCACCTGGAGTCAACACTCCTAAAGTCTTTGCCATGAGCCTCAGGGTTCAAGACTGGAATGTGGCTACCTTCTTCCAGAATGATGCAACTATAAGAAGAAAGAAAAGGGCAGGACTGGAAGGTCCAGGTACGATCAATAAAATAAAAGGGAGGTCTATGCTTACAGAGGTACGTGAGAGCCAAGATGAGCTACTGGCCTGGAACCTTTTCTTCCCCTTCCTATGGACAAGATGAATTTCATAAGTAGATAGCTAACAAACAGAAACTACAGGAGTTTGGAAGGAGCAGGAACTGCTAGCATGGAGGATGTTCTCAGTTTCAACGGTTCAAGCATATAGGATCAGGGAGTCAATTGCCTATTGTTGAGAAGAAGCAGATAGTGGCAAGAAAGGGAAGATGGAAGAAACAAGTAACCATTGCAAAAAAGAAGCCCTTTGGACAGAATCTATCATACAAATAGTTGCAGACAATTCTAGAAGGGATAGGGAAAGGCATTAACATAGCCATTATTACTCAGCTAAAAAACAAGTAAACATTCACCAGATATTCTTATACCCTGGTATTTAATTTTTTCCTGTACATAGACTCACACATGATAATGAAATATAATTTATGATATAATTAAATATAAAAGTAAAATATCATACATGATAATAAAATAACTGATTCCCTAATGTTCCCACTTGAAATTTCATGCCCTTCTGGACAAGAATGTGCTCTGATATAGCCCCATGTGTCCCCCAGAAAGATGTTGAAGTCCTAACCCCCCAGTACCTATGAGTGTGACCTTATTTGGAAACAGGGTCTTTGTAGATGATCAAGGTCAGGTGAGGTAATTAGGGAAGACCCTAATTTAGCATGACTGAAGTCTTTATAAAAAGGGGACATTTGAACACAGAGATGCACATAAACAAGGAGAATGCCAGGTGATGATGACGGCAGAGATTAATGTGATACATCTACAAGGAGAGCCAAAGATTGCCGGCAGGTCACCAGAAACTAGGGGAGAGAGAGATATGGAACAAGTTCTTCTCACAGATTTCAGAAAAAAACAACCCTTCCAACCCCTTGATCTTGGACTTTTAGCCTCCAGAATTGAGAAAACAAACTTTTGTTCTTTAAGCCAACCAGTCTATAGTACTTTGTTACAAAAGCCCTAGAAAATTAATACATTGTGATTCCCTTTACTACTACCATATCCTCAAATTTCTAAATTCCCATAATAATCCAATACCCCTGGCCATTCCATCACCTCTACATATATCCTTAGATATGAAAATTCCCTAACAAAAATTTAAACACCAAAACTCATGCGTAGATCCATTCATTTTCATTCGCACATAAATAGCCAAGAAAAACTTAAATCTATTCAGAGTACTACACAAATATTAAAATAAGCATGTTTTAGAGAATGAAGCTCCAAATCATTAGGTTGGTATTCAGGAACTTCCACAATATAGCCCCTGCCTACCACCCAAGTCTAGCTCCATCACTGATGGGCTGTATTACCTAAAGTAAATAAAAACTCTTACATTTAATTTTCTTATAAATATGAGAAGAGTACATTGTGTTATGAAGTTCAAACTGACATATAGGTGAAAATGCTTTGTAAAGGCCAAAATACTGCATAAATATAGGTTGTTAATATTCCCCTTTTGTATAAACTTCATTTGCTTCCTGCCTTAATATAAGTAACTTGTCATTCCCGCCTGCACACCTTCCACTATGCCATTTTTCTCTTTTCTTCCTTCCAAACCTTTCCTTTTCATCAAGGCTTAGATTATATTCCTCCTCCTTCATAAAATATCACCTAGGAATTTTCACTTCCAACTATAATAAATAATCTGTAGAACAACAACACCTCACCAAGAGCAACTATTTAGATAAAATACAAAAAAAAAAATGTTTTTTAAGTCATTGGAGAGCCACTGAGGAAGTCAGAATATGAGGGGCCCAGATCCTAGAGAAAATGGAAGTTCACTGAGGTAAATTCAACATTCTTTTCTGATTTTTCCCACATAAAACATCTGATAGTCAGTTAAGAGGCATAGGATGAAGGGAGAAGCTGGACAAAAACCAGCAGAAAGCCAGGCTGAAAGCAACAACTAAGTAGAGTTTTTAGCAATGTTAGAGGGTTGGGGAGACAAAAAAATTGGACTTTTCACCTTCTGAGTCAGCAATGTTGTGAGGCGTCAAGTTCTTAAAGCCAAATAACCAAACACATTGGTGTCAAAGGAATTATAAGACTGACAGCTTACTTGTCAACCAAAAAGATGGAAGCCAAAAAACAATGGAAGGATACCTTTAAAATGCTAGATGGGGGAAAAGTATGATGTTAACTTAGCATTCTATATCCAGAGAAAAATACCCTTCAAAAGTGAATGCAATATAAAGATATTTACAGGAAAACAAAAACTTATCAAATTCATTAACAGCCATACCACACTGAAATAAACACAAGAGTGAGATTTTTTTTTAAAACAAAAGAAAATTATTCTAGAGAGATATAAAGAAATGCAAAAAGGGATAAACGATTGTGAAAAAGTGAATGTGTGGACAAATCTAAATTAATACTTATTTTGTAGAGCAATTATAATAATATCTGTGGTAATTTAAATGTATGTATAATTAAAATATATTGTAATAGTATCTCAAATAGATTGTGGGGTTCTAAGATTTTAGCATTGTCTAGAAAAGGGTAAAATATTCAAATATCCATGTTATAGTCTAATAATACATGTTGTAATATAATCTCTAGGGTAATCATATAAAGAATGTATGTATGTATATACATTCATATATAAAAACATTTATATAATTATATATATATAAAACAAGCTTAGAGACAGAGAGAATAAAGTAACTTAAAAGTTATTCAAAATAAAGCAAGAGATTAGACCATGTATTAGGCCACAAGTTTCAAATTTTAAAATATCAAAATTGTATCATGCATCTTTTCAGACCACAACAATATAAAACTAAAAATCAATAACAAGAGGAATTTTGGAAACTGTATAAATATGTGGAAATTAAAGCAATGAGCAATGTGTCAATGAAGAAGTTAAAAAGAAAATAAAAAATTCTTAAAACAAGTGAAAATGGAAACTCAACATGCCAAAACATAGGGGATACAGGTTTTGCTGTGTGATGCTGGAGACATCACACTACCTGACTTCAAAACACATTACAAAGTTATTGTAACCAAAACAGCATGACAGTGGCAAAGAGAGAGAGAGAGAGAGAGAGAAAGAGACATAGACCAATGTATTGTAACAGAATAAAAAACCCAGAAATAAATCCACTTATCTACAGTCAACTGATTTTCAGCAAAGTCACCAGGAACACTTACTGGGGAAAGAACAGCCTGTTCAATAAATGGTGCTGGGGGAAACTGGATAGCCACGTGCCAAAGAATGAAATTAGATCCCTATCTTTCACCATATACAAAAACCAACTCAAGTTCTATTTAAGACTTAAATGTAAGATCCAAAACTATAAAACTACTGGAAGAAAACATAGGGAAAATGCTTTAGGATATTGTTCTGGAAAAACATTTTATGGGTAAGGTGTCAAAAGCATAGGCAACAAAGCAAAAATAGATAAATGGGATTTTATCTAACTAAAAAGCTTCCGCATAGCAAAGGACACAATCAACAGAGTGAAGAATGTAAAATGGAAGAAAATATTTTCAAACTATTCATCCAGTACGGGATTGATATTCAGAATATAAAGGGAACCCAACCAACTCAACAACAAAAAATCAAATAATCTGATTTTTAAAACGGTCAAATGATCTGAATAGACATTTCTCAAAAGAAGACACAAAAATGGCTAATGAATATATTTTAAAATGCTCAACATCACTAATCATTAGGGAAATCCAAATCAAAACCACAATGAGATACCATCTCACCCCAGTTAGAATGGCTATTATCAAAAAGACAAAAACTAACAGATCCTAGTGAGGATGCAGAGTAAAGGGAACTCTTATACACTGTTGGTGGCAATTTAGTATAGCCATTACGGAAAACAGTATGAAGGTTCCTCGAAAAACTACATATAGAACTACCATATGATCCAGCAATCCTAGTACTGGGCATTTCTCCAAAGGAAAGAAAATCAGTATGTCAAAGAAATATCAGCACTCTCATGTTTATTGTAGTACTATTCTCAATCGCCAAGCTATGGAATCATCCTAAATTTCCATTCACAGATGAATGGATAAAGAAAATGCAGTGTGTGTGTGTGTGTGTGTGTGTATATATATATATATATACGTGTGTATATACACACACACACACACACACATATATACATACACAGAATGTAACACTACTCAGCCATAAAAATGAATGAAATCCTGTTATTCATGGAAACATGGATGAGCCCAGAGGACATTGTGTTAAGTGAAATAAGTCAGGCACAGAAAGATAAATTCTGCATGTTCTCATTCATATGTAAGAGTTTAAATATTCGAGCTCATAAAAGTAGAGAGTAGAATTACAGTTATTAGAGTCTGGAACAAGGAGAATAGGGAGAGGTTGGTTAATGGGCACAAAATTACAGCTAGATGGAGGAAATAAATTCTAGTGCTCTATAGCACTGTAGGGTGACTATAGTTAACAATAACTTATTGTCTATTTTCAAGTAGCTAGAAGAAAAGATTTGAATCATCCCAACATACAGAAATGGTAAATGTTTGAGATAATAGACATGCTGATTTGATCATTACACATTGTATATATGTGTCAAAATATCACTCTGTACCCCACAAATATGTATAATTATTATGTGTCAATTAAAAATAAAATTTTTTAAAAAACCAAAAAACTAAGGCAAGAAAGGAGAGAAAAGGAAATATAAAACAAGTAGTATAAATAATAAGATAGTATATATAAACCCAAATATATTGGTAATTATTTGATTATAAATAGACTAAATACTCAAGTTAAAACAGAAAGATTTTCAGAGAGGAAAACGTATATAATATATACTATATATATTCTGTTTACAAGATACAATTGAAACATAAGGTCTCAGAAATGTTAAAATTAGGGGGATAAAGATATACTGTACAAATACCAACAAAAAAGGTGTAGCTATATTAATATCATAGAAAATGAAAAAATGATAGATAACAATCTTAAATGTGTATGTCTCTAGTAGTATAGCTCAAAGTATATAAAGTAAAAATTGATACATTAAAGAAAATGTGGGCAAATACAAAAACACAATAAAAATCTTTAACATATTTCTCTTGGTGACTGTCAGAAAACAAACCAAAAATGTATAAGGCTATTGAAGATTTGAATAAATTGAACATATAAAAAATTGTACCTAGAAACTGTAGAATATATATTATTTTCAAGTGCATATGGAGCATTTACTAAAATTGACCATATGCTAGGCTCTAAAGCAAGGTTCACTAGCATCAAGAAATTGAAATAATTTGGAGTTATGCTCTCTGAACACTGTAGAATTAAGCTAGAAATGTGAAGCAAAAAATTGGGTAAAAAATTCACAAATGTTAGAAACTAAGTAATATACTTTTCAATGATTTATGATTCAAAATATTATAATAAAAATGAGATGGAGGTATACATCATGACTAAATTAAGTCCATTCTAGAAATGCAATGTTGATTTATAACTCAAAAAATCAATATAAAAAATTAGGGTAACTTTCCTTCGGGATAAAAATATCCTTTAGGATAAAAATAACCTGATCATCCATATTGTACTTTAGCCAGGGCAATAAGAAAAAAAAAATTAGATGGTAAGGGGGAAAATACTGTCCTTATTTTCAAGTAACATAACATTATCCATGGAGAATCCAAAAGAATCTACAAAGTATTTGAATTAATAAGTTTATTTACCAAGGATGACATTACAAAGTAACTATTCAAAAATCATTTGACCTTCTATATACTGACAATAAATATTAGAAACCAAAATTTTAAAAGGATGGCATTCACAATGATATTAAAAATATCAACTGCCTAGAAATATAATAAATCTAATGAAAAATGTTTTTACATTTACATGAAAACATTTTACATTAAGAATTACAATTACTTTTACATTAAAAATTACAAAATATTACTGAGAAAAATTACAGGAAACCTAAACATACTGCAGAGATATACCATATCACAGATCAGAAAAATTCCATGGATTGAATAATTCAATATTAAGGTATCCATTCTCCTCAGATTGATGCATTGATTTAATAAAATACCAAACTAAATCCCAGCGTTAGTTTTTTTTTTTAATGGAAATTGACAAACTGAGTCCAAAATCCTGTGGAAATACAAATAAACTAGAGGAGCCAAAATATTCTTGATAGAAAGAAGCAATATGGAGATATCTTAAAGAGATACAAGTAGAACTACCATTCGATCCAGCAATCCCATTGCTGGGCATCTACCCAAAAGACCAAATGATACTGTATAAATATTCTTTAAGAATAAAATATGAAGGAATGATAGGGGATGTATTAGAGTAGAAAGATATTTGGGAACTCTGAGAAGTCTGGCAGCATTATCCAATAAAAATATAATGCAAAATGCTTATATTGTGTTTGAATTTCTTGTAGTCACATTTACAAAATAAAAAGAAATAGGTGAAATAATTTTTAATAATATATTTAACCATATATAAAACCAGAAATATTATTACTTTAAGATGTATTCAATATATGAATTATTAATGAGATGTTTTACATTATTTATTATACTACTTCTTTAAAATATATTGTATATTCTATACTTCCAGCACATCTTAGAATCTCAGAATAGCCACATTAGGTGCTCAATAGCCACATGTGGTGAGTGGCTACATTAGACAGTATAGCTATAGAGAGATATTAAAATATCCTGACCAAGTCAGGAAGGAACTTTGTTCACTTCCACCAACATCTCATGGGCCAGAACCCAGTTTTATGGCTGAACCTAATTGCAAAGAAGATTAGGAAAAGTAGCTAAAAAGGAATCTTTAAGAAACTATTGATCAGATAACATAAGTATACTATATCAGGACATTGTCTAAAATCTTAATTTGAAACAATTGCCTATAATTGATAAAAATTGCACAAGATAGAGCAAAATGTGTAATTTGTGAAGACAAGTTCAAAGTGTATATAATGAGCAGTATTGAGTAAGGCATGATTTTATTAGGAATTATGAATTGAATAAAATATTTGAAACTCCTCTACTAGAACTCCCTTAGATACCCCAAAGCAATAAAAAAAGAAAAATAAAACACCCACAAAATATTTATTTACCAATCTTAGTAGTTTAGTTTATAAACTGATATTGAATTCATTGCATAATCCCTATTTCCTAATTGTTTTAATATTATGTAGGACTCTTCAGAAACTGATTTGGAAAAAGAAATTAAAGCTTCCTTTCAATGAATTTAAAAGGGAGAGTGGTAAGAAGAAAATATCACTTTTTTTCTTCCCTCAACACATGTGACTGTGACACTTCAAGCATGTAACAGTGGATCTGTTCTCATGTCAACTGCACAGACCAGAAACAGAATTTGGTTAGAAGACATTTCTTCAAGGGACTCAACATTTTATTTTTCTGCAGTGGTCATTAGTGGATGAACATGAACACACTCCTAATCATATAGGTACATTGAATGCCAATTTAATAGGAAGCTTTTATAAATAGTGTTTTCCCCAAAATTTCGCCCCACCTCTGTCACTACCAATTTGTTTTCTCTGAAGTGACTGTGTTTTTTTAATAGTACAAAGGACATTTATTCATAAATATTGCACACCTTAATAGTGTTTTTTGCAAATAGATAGTAAAATGCTATTATGATACCTGTGGGTTTGCATAGGACCGCACTTACAAACAACTTCCTGCTGGGAGAAGCACAACTCAATATATAGATGTTAAATTCTTAATCCCTGTTAAAAATTCTCACCTGAGTCCCTTAAAATATTAACTGTTTTTGATTATATAAAACACATACATAGTTCCAAATATGAAAGGTAGTAAAGGGAATTTAGTGAAACATGTTTATCTTCTTACCACTCTCACCCCAATCTTCAGCAATCTAGTGTCTCTCCAGAACTCCTTCCCAGAAGCAACACTCATTACCAGTTTCTTATTTGTACCACCACAGATATTCCATGCATATAAAGATATACCTATAAATATCAAAATCATATATATAGACAACTACATACATAGCGAGTGGTGTGTTATATATACTATTCTATCCTGTGTTCTTTTTTGTTTTTCTTTTTTTTATTTCAGAAGATTTAGGGGGTACAAGTGTTTTTTGTTACATGAGTGAATTGTATAATGCCTAAGTCAGAGCTTTTAGTGTACCAGTCACAAGAATAGTGTACATTGTACCTGATAGGTAGAGTTTTATCCCTCACACACTCTCCCTCTTCCCCCTCCTTAGTTTTCAATGTCTATTACACTGCTTTATGAATATATATGTCCCTCATTTAGCTCCCACTTATATGTGAAAACATGTGGCATTTGTTCTTCCTTTCCTGAGACAGGATAATGGTCTCTAGTTCAATCCAAGTTGCCACAGAACACATTATTTCATGTCTTTTTATGGCTGAGTAGTATTCCATGGGATATGTATATACCATATTTTCTTCATCCACTCATCAGTTGATGGGCACTTAGATTGATTCCATATCTTTGCAATTGTGAATTACGGTGCGATAAACATTCGGTGTAGGTGTCTTTTTTATAAAACGACTTCTTTTCCTTTGAGTAGATACCCAGTACTGGAATTGTTGGATTGGATGGTAGGTCTACCTTTAGTTCTCTGAGGAATTTCCATATTGTTTTTCATAGAGGTTGTACTAATTTACATTCCCACCAACAGTGTATACGCATTCCCTTTGCACCGAATCCACGCCAACGTCTATTTTCTGACTTTTAAATAATGACCATTCTGACAGGGCTAAGGTGTTATTTCAATGTGGTTTTAATTTGCATTTCTCTGATGATAAGTGACATTGAACATTTTTTCATATGTTAGCCATTCGTCTATCTTCTTTTGAAAAAAATCTCTTCCTGTCTTTTGCCCACTTTTTGATAGGGTTGTTTTTTTCTTATAGATTTGTTTGAGTTCTGGATATTAGCCCTTTCTTGCACATATAGTTTGAGAATATATTCTTCCATTCTGTAGGTTGTCTATTTACTCTGTTGTCTATTTCCTTTGCTGTGTAGAAACTTTTTAGTTTAATTAAATACCATTTATTTTTGTTGCAGCTGTATTTGCTCTTGGGGTCTTAGTCATAAATTCTTTGTCTAGGCCAATGTCCAGAAGAGTCTTTCCTATGTTTTTTTCTAGAATTGTTACAGTTTCAGGTCTTACATTTACATCTTTCACCCATCTTGTGTTAATTTTTGTATACAGTGAGAGATAGGGATCTAGTTTAGTTTTTTTGTTTTTTTTTTACGTGTGCCTATCAAGTTTTCCCAGCACCACTTATTGAATGGAGAGTCCTTTCCCCAGTGTATGTTTTCCTTTTTTCTTTCTATATCTTAATTTTTCCCGTATCTGTTTATAGGGAACTACCTTGGTTTATCAACTGCTTGATACTGAACACATGAAGGCATCATAATTTAACAGTCCTTTGTCAATAGATCGTTTCCAAGCTTTTGCTGTTGCATTCGATAATATAATGAATATGTTTCCTTGTAATTTCTATTTTTACCTTATATTGCTATGTCTTTTGACTTTGTTTATGCTGTTTTATAACTATGCATAAAATTTTAATTTTTATATATTTTGATCTATCAATCTTTTATCTTTTATTTTATGTTTCTGGGTCTTTCAACCATTCTTTGAATAGTCTTCCCCATTCCAAGATTTTAAAGATATTCATTTTTAGCCGGGCGCGGTGGCTCACGCCTGTAATCCTAGCTCTCTGGGAGGCTGAGGCGGGCGGATTGTTTGAGCTCAGGAGTTCGAAACCAGCCTGAGCAAGAGCGAGACCCCGTCTCTACTAAAAATAGAAAGAAATTAATTGGA
>CAUYRB010046421.1:0-87097 GCA_963574695.1 Propithecus perrieri
ACACTACATGTACTCTAATAAATTGGAACTAACTGATGGGCACACAAGTACACCAAGGAAAGTAAAAGTCATTGGAAATCAAGCAGGGGGCAGAGGGTTGAAGGTGAAGGTTAAAAACCCATCTAACGGGTACAATGAACACTCTTTGGGTGATAGACACATTTATAGCCCTGACTCAAGCCATGTATCAGAAACACCTGTACTCCATTAATATTCTGAACTTTTTAAAAAAAGTAAAGAAAAGAGGGTCAGAAATCTGACTGGAAGCTTAGAGGGTAAAAAAAATTAAAAAATCTCAGTTGTTAAATCAACGTAATATTGTCTGCTTATCAGAAGCATTGAAACTATATGCTTATATCAAAAGAGATCTAAAATACATTTTGCCTGAAATTTAGGTTCCACACTAAAATTTTTAAATAGCAGTAAGGATAAGCATTATGCTGAATCCATCAAAGGCAGGGAATAAGAAAAATTTATTTTTCATATTATTTTACACAAAGCTATCCAAAGCAACTCAATGTGAATATAAAATCAATAACAAAAGAAAAATAAATATCAGTATTAGAAACAGGAAGGCAAAAGTATCATGATTAGCAAATAATATTCTTGTATAACTCAAAAAAACTAAAGAAAAATACCCTGAAGTGATTAGAGTTCTGTAAGGTGATCATACCTAAATAATATGTGTATACCAGATAAACGTAAACCCTTAGGGAAACTCCGATAAATTTAACTACACAATAATTAAAATTTCCCCTTCAGAAACACAATCTCCAAAATGTAAAATGAAAGAAAAAAAAAACAGAAAATTGGGGGAAATATTTGCTGCACATATAGCAAGCAAAGGGTTAATATTTTGGTATATAGAAAGCATTAGTAATAAATAGAAAAGTTAATGCTCCAATAGTAAAACAAATGTCAGACAAGAGGAATTCTCAAAGAGAGTCATAGAAATGGTCAAAATGTATGAAAAATGATCAGACAGCAAGCAAAAAATGCAAAACAAATGAGATTTTGGAATTTTATTATCAAATTGGCAAATATTGAAGTGTATAAGATGTATCAATAGTTACACGTGAAAAAATTATAGTATATCAAGATAACCTGCTATATATCCATTACAATAGAATGAATTTTCACTGTAACATTTTACGTGGAGTAATCTCAAATTTGAACAAGATATATTTGAGTGGGAAAAGCAAGATGCTGCCAAGGGTACAGCATATTAATTATTTTATTAAAAAAAAAAAAGACAAATCACCTAAATCTACATAGGTATAAGTTTGTATGGGGTTGTTTGCATAAGTGTGTATCTATGTGCATATATATTATATATGAGTATACACATGTATAAATATGTGTATTATGCATCCATTTATATATACACACACACACACGTATATATATATAGTATACATTTGGCTCTATACTATGTTATCTGTTCCTGAGGTAGGTATGAAAAGATAGGAAAACTGGAAGGAGAGAGAAGGAGAAGGGCTAGAAAACCTAAAAATAATTGCACTAAAAAAGAAATAGCACATAGGGTATGATCATATTTATATAAAATTATAAATATATATGAGTATAACAAGCATTTCAAAATTACAAAAAATGATCTGCTTATTTATAGGATGGTGATGATATTTTCAAGTAAAAGTAATTCACAGGTTAATGTAATTAATATGGTTCTATTTTAGTGGTAGAAATAAAGATTCACACTTTCTATGTATATGTCTGGATATGCCTGCATGAGTAAACTGGAAGCCACAGCAGCCTAGTGACAATGCTTACTTTGAGGACAGTCAGTTACAATTGGAAGAGATCCCATGGCCAAGGGACTAACAAGCATTGTTTTGTGTATACTTAGTACAAAGACAATGTATTAAATATGTTAAAACCTATTTTTAAAAATCTCTGAATCCCATCTGACAAGACATATCAAGAGCCTTCAATATATCCATTTCACTTGATGTGGTAATTTCTTTACTAAGAATTTTTCTTAAGAAATAATTACAGTGACTTTCCAGGATTTATTTATAAGAATGTTAATAGTAACAAAAACTTTAAGCTAACATTCTACCAACAAGGAGCTGCTTAAACATGTTACATAAAATTATATATATATATAATATATATTTATGTGTATTTGTATTTTATCTATAAATACATTTCTATTAGGACATTTAAAGCCATGTAGTCATGTTTTAAGAAGAATATGAAACCTTTTGTCTATTCCACATGCTGCAAATATTTTCCTAGTTTGTCATTTGCTTTCATTCCATTTGTGATGCATTTACTATAATCTATACTAGAAGAAACAACAACAAATTACTAACAGTGAGCCAATAAATATAATACATGTAGTTTTAGTTTCAGGTTGGTGTGTTTACATATTCTATATGATCTACTATCTCTCCTCTCCTGAAGAAGCTCTGGTTATTACAACCTCTCTTCACGTCCCCCTACACTCTGTCTTGATGCATGTTGTTACCTCAAAAACTAAAAGCAATAACACGGTTGGAGATTGAGGTATGTCTTTGAGTTAAAATACTATAATTTTAGGTTGAATAGCATATACATTGATAATTTGAAGTGATAAAAGTTAGGACAAAAAAGACCTTAAAAAAATAAGCCAAAATATTGGTAAGCCACAATATGTTATTGTGGTAGAAGCATAAACACTTTATTTACTTTTTCTGTTTTTCAAACTTTCTCCCATATGGTTACATTGCATTTAGAACGGAAAAAAAAATTGTTTACCTTTGAAATAATCAGGAAAGAAACGGCAATTTTAAAGTGTTTCCATAAGAAAAAACAAAAAGCCTAAAATCCCATCTACAAAAGGCGGATAAAATTCATTTGGCATATTTACCAAATGAATTACTACACAAACATTGAAAATGGCAATGTGGACTTACATTCATTGAAATAAGATGAAATTCTTAAAAACAAATTGTATATCACCATGACCCAATTAATAAAAAGGACGTGCTGTATATGGGAAGGCAAGCAAAAAGAATATTTGGAAACATATTTATCAAATATATGTAAGGGGATTTTATTTGGTGCTTTTGTCTTTATATTTTTGAAGTGTTTCAAAATATGTTTATAATATTTATAATTAAAATCAAAAGCTATTAACGTTCTGAAAGGACTAAAGAAAACTGTTAACCTCTGGTCTCACGTCTGCCTTAATTCTCCAGGAGCCCTTCTTTTCGGTACCATCAAACACAGTCTGTTTGCTGCCTCACTTTCCACCTTTCTCTTCAGCCCTGACCTTGTCTTAATGAGCATGCTCTTCACTCATCCACGATCCACACTGCTTCAGCCCTGGGCATCTGAACCCAGATGCTCTGCCAGAACATTTCCTGCCTGAATTTGTGTTTCTACCTACTTGTGTCCCAGACTTATCTGCGTTTCTGACCCAGCCACAGGCACATCCTTTTGGAGGAGTGCTGGCTAGAGCCGTCACCTCAACACACATTTTTAACAATCTGGAAGCATGCAGTATGCTTATTTAAAAAAATGTATTATTATTATTACTTTTTAGTGACATGGAACAAACTGATTTAGCTTCTTAACAATTTAGATTTAAATACATCTCTTTCAAACCATAGTACCAAATTGCTTTTTGAAGCATCATTTAATATGCCTTGCTAATTTCTCAAGAAATAGTATTGTAATCAGATTACTTTGTTACTTCCTTCCTACAAGAAGCACCTTCTTCTCCCTGTCACCCTTGTAATATTTGCAGAAGATACATTGATGACGTTAGAACCACACGCTGTTACTTTATTTACTTCGAATTAAATGATACTCCCAAGAACGAATAAATCTTCATTTGTAAGCATTACTAATAATAAAATGCGCATCATATGGACATATAATAAAATACATACTATATTTTATAACCTTGATCATGACTGTAGCTTCTCTTTATAAAGCACTTAGTTTGTTATCAGCAGCCCATAGTTGACTTTGAAATGACATAACACAACTCTGTTCCTTGCTATTATTCTTGAACCTACTGAAACAAGACAACTATTAATAAAAGCTGTTCAGAGAAGGACTTTCTGAGGATCCTTGGTTTTGGGGTGCACTTCACCCCCCTCCTCTCTGCTATACCTACCTAAAGGGTGAGAGGCTTTAACCCTGTACTCCCCTATCTGCTTTTCTTCTCATTGAAACATTGGTTAATGTGAGACTACTTTAAAAGTGGCTTGTGCATTGTATATATTCTTTTATCCCCATAAAGTTTCCTGTATCTAGAGGGGAAAATGAAAAATGTTTCTGTCTCCAATTATGGAACTGGAAAATGACCAACTATTTGACATATAAGGTCTAAAGCCTAAATCTCATAATTGCGTAAATTATATAATTTATATTACTAAAGACCTAAAATAAGCTTTTGGGGAAAGTATTATGCCCATTTTACAGATGAGATCATGTAGTAGGTAAGAAACAAAGAAGGAATTTGAATTTTAGCCTGCTTGGTAAAGAATTAATACCCTTTCTAAACACTGTGTTCCCTGTAGTTACACAAACGAATTTATTTCCTCTCCTTTATTCACTTACATATTTTCTTATTAACTAAACTCCTTTTAGTTATTTGATTTGTCAACAAACTGCAGGTACTCATTGGACTCTAGTATAGGCTAATTGAGGATCAGACTCCACTGGTAAACACGTCAAAGATCACCTCCACCATCACCCCCATGAGAATATGACCACTCTTTGAGCACCTATTGTGTGCTAGCATTCTCTTATGAAATAAACACACATTGTTTTATTCAACCTTCAAAATAATCTCCAAATCAGGAATAGTAAACCACAGATGACTCATTGTATCAATAAGCATTCTCTACAGAAACAAAACCAATTTCATACACAGACACACACACACACATACATATCAAGAGAGAAAGATTTATTTTAAGGAATTGGCTCATGTAAATGTGGGAGCTAGTAAGTTTGAAATCCACAGAGCTGGGTGGTAGACTGGAAACTCAGGCATAATTTCTATGTTACAGTCTTGAGGCAGAATTAGTTTTCAAGGAGACCTCCATTTTTTTTGCTTTTAAGCCCTTCAACTGGTTGATGAGGCCCACCACTCACATTATCGAGGGTGGTTTCTGTTACTTAAAGTCAACTGATTATAAATGTTTATCACATCTACAAAATACCCTTACAGCAACACATCGATTGGTGTTTGGCTAAACAACTGGGTGTGTTTGGATAAACAACTGGGTTTGTTTAGCCTAGCCAAATCGTCATATATAATTAACTATCGCAATACCCTTCCTACTATAATGCACCACTTTTTAAATTAACATACTATAAATGAGATCACACTCACTGGTGTATTTCACATGTAGACCAGTAAGTTTGAGCACCTTATCATCTTCATGCTACCTAAATTTTCATCCCTCAAATTCTATCTCACATCTAAGTGTCACCTCTAAATCTGTTTCTATAAATCACTGTCTGCTTTTGGTCACAAGATAAACTCATGGCTACATTACTAAGAACTTACAATAGGCATTCTTTTGACAAGTAGAATGCAACTTTTAACTTACGTACCAAAGCCAAAACCTTAACACAGGTCTAGGTCTCCTTTTAATCTGATAATCCAAACAAGGTGAAATCTATTATCTCTTCAGGGTTTTCTAAAAGCCACTTGATATGACGATAGCAATCATTTGCCTTTATAAAGAGCTTTCATCCATATTGTTGCATTTAATAAGCAGAGTGTAATAGGAATAATTATTTTTATATATATTATAGATAAAGAAACAGAAACAGGTAGGCTAAGTGACTTGCCTAAGCTCAGTTAGTGTGTGTGACATAAGAGGTCTAGAACCCTAACCCATTCACTCAACATATGTCACTGAATGCCTATTATTTTATTTCAGGCTCTGGGCTAGATGCTGCAATCCACCAACGAACAAAACAGGCATAATACCTGTCTTCATGGAACCTAAATTTTAAAGAGTAAACAGCAAACAAACAAATAGAAATACACAGGGTATCAGATGATAATATGTGTTTATAGAGAGAAATAGAGCAGTTAGCTGGGCATGGTGGATCACATCTGTAATCCTAGCACTTTGGGAGGCCAAAACAGGAGTATCACTTGAGCCCAGGAGTTCGAGACCAGACTAAGCAAGAGGGAGACCCTGTCTCAAAAGAAAAATAAAATTAAATAAAATTAAAACAAAGCATTCAATAATTAGGATGCATGAGTTAGTATGTGTGAGTTGCAATAAGGTAGTCAGGAAGTCCTCACTGAGAAAGTGGTATTTGATCAACGCTTGAAAGAGATGAATGAGCAAGCCTTGTGGAAATATTGAGTGTCATGCAGAGGGAAGGCCCTGAGGTAAAAACTGTCTAGAGTGTTTGAGAACCACAGTGGAAGCATTACAACACAGTGCTAATTTAATTTAGGCTAATTTGTTGTTGTCCCATCTTCAGATACCTTTGCTATAAAATTCTAGTATTTGGAAAATCTATATGGAAAGTCAAATATGATCTACCATATGGTCTACTGTATAATCTACAATCATTACTTTATCCCTAAACATACCGATTATATTGATACTTCATAGGTGTCATGGTATGTGTCATGATAAGTTCATACTTTCACTCATTAATGATGCTACAATTAAGTGAGGTGACTAACAACTAAGTGAATGAAGCATTAATTTGGCTTCTTAGCCAACCAAGAGTGATTGTGGTTTCTATAAATCCTTCTCATTCTAGGGAATAATTTAGGCTTGGCAGTGACTTTTTTAAGATGTATTAAGACTTTTAGAAAGCCACTACTTAAAAAGACCTTTAAGAGAAATTGCTTTTTCTAATGAAAGTAAATTTGAACAAAAATTTATATCTGACAATATGCATACATTAGTAATACATATATACTCTAGTGGAGTATCTATAGTAGAATTTTTTGTTTTGCAGGTATATTCTAAAAACACATTAGTCAATATTAGTGATGCCTTATCACTTTATAAGTTTTATTATATGATCATCATTTATCTAAAATCTATTTGAGCATTTTAAACATGGTGATAGTAGAGAGGCCAGTCTTACTGCCTTGAGTCAAGTTGAATCTAGGCAATATGATTTACCAATAAAATCTGTGGTCATCCCATGTAAGACATACCAGTTCCCAAGTAAATTCTGCACCTATAGTATGGTGCTTACTGCCATCTAAGTCTTATAAATATAGTGACCCATTTTAAGAAGTCTACACGAATGGATTTTCACATTTATAGTGATTTGCAGCACATTTCTCATGCACTTCATTTTGCTGCTATTTCCTTTAAAGCACTCCCAAGAAAATGAGTAAAGAGTACATTCTCTATTTCTTCCTTTTCAATTTGGCCAGATGTCTGAACACCACATGAGGAAGAACAAGGATTCTAATGATAAAGAGGCAGCCAACTCCTTAAGCAGAAGTGTTCAAAAGGAACTTCTTAACATGAGCTTTGTAAGAATCTGAACTTTGTGAAAGCATACTAAGATTTTTCTATATTTTCTAATAAAAATATGGAGGAGCTGCTTCAAGCACAATATCAATAAATAGCAAAAAGAAACTTTTAAAAATCCTATTGGTCCTGCAGCCTCCTACCAGAGTCCCACACAATAGCAAATACTTAGGATGAGAATGGCTCCAGCGGAGCAACACTAATACATTTGACACAGCTTCCACCCGTCATTGTGCAGAGGAGCCTGTGCTTATCCCTTTGTAAACCGGAGACTCTTTTAACCAGGAATCCCAGGATGAAACAGAACCATTTTCCTCACGGCAAAACAAATCCTTCTCCAGTGAATTTTGTTATTGTTTATTGTTACACTGTTTTATCAGCACTAAACTGTGTGAAAGCTTCAATTAGTTCTTGATGAATGATCCCATAAAAGCATGTAGTTTCATTTCCCCTGCCACCAGATATTTCACTGAGTGTTATTAAATGAAATATAATTGGGATAAGATTCAGGAAACTTAGAGAGGCTGTAGTGCTCTCAGTTCAGCCTAAAATGGTTAGTCATCAGTGTAACTGAATCACATCCGACACATTGTACATATAAATTTACACTGCTTTATCCTGAAGAGAACTTAGAGACACTAGATACAGTTTGATGCACAATCTCTGCCCTTCAGTGAGGATAAAGGCCAATGGTAAGGTGCTAAGTTCAATACTAGGTCAAATAGTTGTTATCTCCATACGGTGGCAAAACGCATCTGTACCAATCACACTTCTATACAACAGAATATATCTACTTTATATGTTACATAGCACCTGTTTTACTGTTCCAGCAGAGGCCATCAGTTTTCTTATTTTTCCTTAGTGTAGAAACCCTAAGTTTTAGCTAGTTATATTAATGCATAGAAGGCTAACTTCCCTGCCCCTCCTTGTATGTGAGCGTGCTGCAGCCAGTGAAATGTAGAATTGGGGTATAGGACTTCTGAGAAAGCTGATTAAAGGTAACTGACTCTGCACAGGGCAGCCTTTTTAAAAAACCTTCCTCCCTTTCTTTTTTCTTCTGTCCTTCAGTATATAACTACAGCTTCAGGAGCTATATTGGATCAGGATGTCACCTTAAGATGAAAATCATATGGTAGGATAATACCACAGAATACTATTAATAGAAGCATGAGTGTTTGAGATTCTGGAGCTACCATCCAAGTCTCGAACTGCTATCCTAGCTAAGTCTTAATTTATGTGTAATACTCTGCTCTTTTGATCGAAATACTATAACAGGCAACATAAATATAACTAAAACTGACACAACTGTGGATCCTTAATGTATTTTTTAAATAATGGAACACCACTACTATGTGTTGGTCATTTCGTGAAACATTTTAACACATTGTCATATTTCATCTTTACAACAAACCTATTAAGTTAGGTGCTGCTATTATCTCCATTTTACAGAAGAGAAAACTAAATCACAGAGCCACTCAGCACATAGCCTGGTTTGGGGAGGTAGAGGAGGGAAGAGGGACCAGAATTCATGCATTCAGTTCTTCCTTTTTAAATTCAACGAATAATATTTTGTACTTACGTTACAGGCTAGGGACTGTTCTAAATGCTCGGGATGCATAAATGAACAAAACAAAGATTGAGCAAATATATTCTAGGACAGTTTCATGAATTTTAACTATAATCTTGAACAGAGGTTTATAAAGTATGATCTGTGGATCTTTTAGGCACCCAAGATACCTTTGGGGGTACATAAGGTCAAAATTTTTGTCCTAATAATACTAAGACATTACTTGCTTTTTGCACAGTGTTCACAATTGCACTGAGAGTACGAAAAGCAATGGTGGATAAAACTCCTGGCAGTTTGCAACAAACTGTGCTAGTAGTCATTGTACAATCTTCTCACCCCACAGACCCACAATTAATAAATAAGTAGTTCAATAATTAATTAATTAAAGGATTTCCCTTGAGAATATTTTGAGCAAAGCAGTAAAATTTGTAATTTTACTAATTATTATTATTTTACTAAATATTAAATCTTGAAACTTGAGCACACATCTTTTTAGTATCCCATGTGATGAAATACGAAGTATATAAAAAGCAGTTTTGCTATATATTGAAGTATGATGGAGGAAAAGCACTTATGCAATTGACTCACATGCTGAATTAGCCAGTCTTTTATGGAATATCCTTTTACTTGAAACAATGACAAATGATGGCTATTTGGACATTGGTATTTGGAAGATATGTTGTTGAAAAAATTGAGGTAAACTGTCAGAGAAAGAAACCAACAGTATTTGCTGCCAATGACAAAATGTGACCTTCATAATACTTAAAATTTTTCTGATGAAATTGGTGGTGATATTAACAGATATGGTGTTCTGATATTTGGAAGATCTCAAGACTATGAGAACCAATATTTTTTGAATGACCAATGTATGCTGTTAAAATCATGCATGGGTAAAATATCTATTCAAAGCACATAATAGCTCAATGGATTTTAACAAAGTATGAAAAATGTATTGATATGATTTTTGATTTCACATTGTAACCTTTGAAAAACAACCACTTGCTGAATTTTGATGTAGTATCCAAGAAGAATATCTATAATTATCCGTAATGACAACCACATATCTATGTAAGGCTGGACTTTCTTCATGTACTTCAATCATAATATCTGGCAGCAGATGAAGACAAAGATATAAGAATTGAATATTGTCTATCAATTTAAAGATTAAGCAGATTTGCAAAAGTATAAAAAATGTTATTCTCATTTTTTCTTGTTTGGGAAATGGTTATTTTTCATAAAAATGTTATCTAAATTAGCATGTAATGGGTTTAGCACTTTTATTTTTAAATGAGTTGTTGTAAAATATTTACTTTTTTCTATGTTTTATTTTCTAATCTACAAATAGTGACAGACATAACCCACAGAACAAAAATCATGGGACAAGAAAGCTTAAGAATCACAAGTCTAGCTCATGGACCTTCATCTTCATGAGCTGGGCATGGCATTGTTCCTGACACTAGAAGAGACCTCATTTTAATAGTGGGAAGTTTACTCCGAAGCATAAAACCAGTATTCTTCAAACTAGGTTATTTTGTCTCTATGGGGTTGATAGCATCTCTTATGAGCTTACCTTAAATCTTCCATTAAGCCAGAAAAACTCAATAGCAGATGAAATTTGTTAGTGTAAATTTTGTGACCTATCACCAGAAAAGGACAACAGATTCCTCTTATTTGGAATGAAAAGTGAATAAAGAGAATTTGCCTATGATTCCTGATGCTTACAGCATTTTCTCAAGACAAATTATATTCTCTAAAACCCTACCAAGGTACCCATTTAACAATTTAGTTTAATACAGCAGCATTAACTATTCAAGTATCTCCTCAAAATTAAGAGAATGTCAGTCATCTAAACCTCAGTTTTTATGTACATATTTAATATAAGGATAATAAGATTTAATTCTGAGGGTTGCTGTGAGATGTAAAAGGGAAAACAAGTGTGAAAATACCTAAGAAACTTGGAACATAACAGGTGCCTAACTATTTTGGTTTTCTTTTAATACATTCATTTTCTTGACCCCAGGAGTTTCTCTAATAATAAAATAGCTCTCATCCATTGTGGTGTCCATGAAAACATGTCTCTCAGATCTCTTATAACTGTGACTAAAGATAATTGACATTTTTCCTCAGCTTCCATCACAGCCACAGCTGTTGCACCGAGGCTGTGCTTCCCACAGGCTGCTCCCATTTCTGGTGAGTGACAATTGTCAAATAAGTAATGACAACTTCCTAGGAAGAAAAGTTTTGAAAATTCAGAAAATCATGTTGTTCAAAGCTATAGAGCTAAAAAGATGATAATGTTTAAGTTATGTTTCATAGTAAGTAGAAGGTTGTCTTGGGAAGTAGAACTACAGACATTTGTAATGTGGGTTCAGCTGATTATGAAGAGGACATATAGAGTAACAGGCAGCAAAACGAAATGTCAGTTAACCCAAAACTTTTGTAACCACAATTTCAATTCCAAATTCAAATCCATTATATTTTGTGTATGGTATCTTCTAACTATATCCACATTTTAATTGGTAATATATATTTTTATTATATATTAAGTTTTATTCAATCTTACATACACACACACAGAAAACATGATTTTAGTATTCTTTCAAATGTAGAATGGCATCACCACTTTGGGAAAACAAATAATTGAGTGAGAGCAAAGAAAATGAACTTAACCCACTTCCTACTCCTGATCCCCACAATCTCAAAATTAATCTCTGCATTAATATCTATTCATTTCAGTAGATTTTCTTAGATATCTAATTCATTTGCAAACTTAATATTAGTCTATATCCAAAGGTCTCACAACCCAATCAAATTTCAAATTTAGACAAAAATATATTATTTGATCACATACAAGTTTCTGAAGTGGAAAATAGTGGTAATCACATCATTAATAATGATGACGACTATGGTAATGATGGCTTAGCACTCATCACTTTTCGCAGAACTTTCCTGGATTTTAACTTAGTTTCACAAATCTCTATCAGGTGGATAAAGCAGATAAACCCTTTTCCTTAAAGAGAAAACACAAAAAACAAGATGATTTCTTTATCTATGGAAAACTTGTTCTCTTACTTTTAGACCCCTCCTCTAGATCACAAATAACATTAACTAAGGGAAAGACTGCCCTTAGACAATGCAACACCATAGGATTCTGTTCAATATTCATACATTGTTTCCCACAAATCCTTATGTTAGGTTAATAAAATATACATATGAAGCTTTCAATACCAAGCTTTTTGTTATTGATAAGTATATCATATAGCATTTTACTTATCAGTTGAAATGGTGTAAGGGAAATGGGAACATTTTAAAAGTAGACTATATGCCAAGATGTCAATTCTTCCCAATTTGATCTATGGATTAAGTGCAATCCCAATAAAAATATCCCATCTAGTTATTTTTTGGATATTAACAAACTGATTCCAAAGTTTATATGGAAATGCAAAAGACCAAGAATAGCCAACACAACACTGAAGGAGAACAAAAGTAGAGGACTGATATTACCCAAATTTAGAACTTTCTATAAAGCCATAGTAATCAAGAATGTAGTACTGGCAAAAGAATAGACAAATAGATCAGTGGAACAGAATAGAGCCTAAATGTAGAACCACACAATCAATTAATTTTGAGAAAGGAGCAAAAGAGATATTATGAGAAAAGATAGTTTTGTCAACAAATGGTGTTATAACAACTGGACATCCACCTGTACATATATGAATCTAGACACAGAGTTTATATCAGTAACAAAAATAAACTCAAAATGGATTATATCACTAAGTGTAAAATATAAAACTATAAACTCCCTAGAAGATAATATAGGATAAAATCTATATGACCTTGGGATTGGTGATGACTTTTTGGATATAATGAAGGCATGATCTATGAAAGATATAATTAATAAGTTGAGCTTCATTAAAATTGAAAACATCTGCTCTGCAAAAGACACTGTCAAGATGATGAAAAGATAAGCCACAGACTAAAGGAAAATATTTGCGAAAAACATATCTGATAAAGAACTGTTATATAACATATAAAAAGCAGTCTTAAAACTCAAACAAAAAGAAGAAAAGAAAACAAACAACCTGATTTTAAAAGGGCCAAAAACCTTAACAGACACTTTACCAAAGAAGATATACAAGTGGTAAATAAGTAAGTATATGAAAAGATCCTCTACATAATATGTCATCAAAGAAACACAAGTTAAAACAACAATGGGATACCACAAAACACCTATTACAATGGTCAACATCCAGAACACTGTCAACACCAAATGCTGCAAGGATGTAGAACTCTCACTCAGTGCTAGAGGAAATGCAAAATGATACGGCCAGTTTGGGATACAGTTTGGTAGTTTCTGAAAAAATTAAGAAACTTCCTATAGAATCCACCAATCACTCTCCTTGGTATTTATCCAAGGAAGTTGAAACTTGTATCGACACAAAACCCCGCATGCTATGCTTACAGCAGCTTTATTTATAATTGCCAAAACTTGGAAGCAACCAAGATGTCCTTCTGCAGGTGAATGGATAAGTAAGCTGCAGTAATCCAGGCAATGAGATTTAGCACTAAAAAGAAATAAGCTATTAAGCTATGGGGAACCATGCAGGAAACTTAAATAGCCAACCTGAAAAAGGCTGCATATTGTATGATTCCAACTATATGACATTCTGAAAAAGACAAAACTATGGAGATAGTAAAAAGATCAGTGGTTGCCAGGGTTTGAGGGGAGGGAGGGATGAATAGGCAGAGTCTAGAGGATTTTTAGAACAGTGAAACTACTCTGTATGTGATACTAACAGTGGATACAAATCATTATATATTTCTCCAAATCCGTAGAATGCAAAACACCAAGAGTGAACCCTAATGTAACTATGGACTTCGGACAAAAATGATATGTCAGCGTAGGATCATCGGTTGTGACGAATGTACCACTCTTGAGGGGGATGTTGATAATGGGGGAGCTATACATGTGTGGAGGCAGGGGGGTATATAAAGAAATCTCTTTATTTCCGTTCAATTTTTCTATGAACCTAAAACTGCTCTAAAAATACAGTCTATTTTAAAAAAGTAGATTACGCACCATCTGCATAACATTTTAAAATTAAAATCTGAGGATTGGGTAATGGAAGCGGTATTTTGTAGAGCTTTGGGACTTTTCCTTCAGAGCTTTCATAATGCTGTTGGGCTTCTACTTTAAAGGACTTCATTTTGCTAAGGGGTGGCATGTTTCCCACTTTGAAGATTCTGACATGTTTTAATGGTCCTGTCTTTGAAGAAATGAGTATCTGCAGGATTCCCTGATGAGAAAGTTTCCTATTCGGGGAGAGAGAGATACTCTGTTGAAGTTATTTACCAGATTATGGTTTTAACCCTGGAGACAGTCTAATCCCTGACAGGGTTATCATCTTTTTGAAAATATTAATATGTTTGGAAAAGGTTCTACTTCAGAAGAAATTCTTATTGCTGGAAGGAGGCTATCTTTAAAATTTTAGCAGGTTGTTGTTTTCAAGGATGTTCTGTAGTATAGGACAACTTCACTGGGAGAACATTAAAATAAGAGGTGATGTATTCTATTGGCATTTCCTTATAGAATTCCATGAAAATAAGAATAGAACTAGCATTTGTTGAATATAGGACATGAAGTATGTAAAAATGTTTTTATTTATTAAATGAAGTTAAAACGTTAAAATCTACTTGACTTAGAATTATGTATATGCTTTTATTAGTCAACTTTTATATATTGGCAGTTAAAATATATAAAAGCATCCAGATGAACAATGATAAACATTAGATTTGGTATTGGTCTAGTAATGAAGGAAAAAAATGTTCTTTATCAACAGTTCTTACTCTACTTCTAAGACTCCAAACATTTCCAAGGACAGCCTTACCCAAATATCCCTCATTTGGAGAATTCTTATGAAAGAAGGTGAAATAAATGGAAGAGTTTTAATTATAAAATTTTAATATTTTCCATAAAGGAAAAAAGAATGAAAAGGGAGAAAAAGAAGATATGAAATAAAGTAATTACACAAATATTATCTCACTTCCCTTTAGGGTGTGAAACACAAAGAGGAAAGAGCCACAAAAATGGGGGGTGGGGGGAAGAGTAATGAACTTAATGATGAATCTTAGTTTTACTAAAAAGTCAAATAAAACCCAATAGTTATTTTAGTGAAATGTTATTTACAAGTTTTCCTTTATTTTCATTATTTCCCACATTTTCTATGAAAAATTATCTAACTTGAAAATCTTTTTATGAAACCTGAAAATCTCTAGAGGAGGCATTCTAGATATACTTACATAAAACAGTGCGAAATTACAATAAATCTCAGGATTAAAATTTGATATTATTCAATGGTTTTACCAACAGTAAAAGTATGTAATATATATTCTCATCCCAGACTATTTTGTAATTGTATCTTCTCTGATCACTTTACACAGTCTCCAGTTAAACTGAAGCCCTCACTATCCTGAACACACCTCCATTATACCAGTGCTCACCTTGTCTCCCTCCCTCTCCTAGAATACAAAGCCAAAGTCCTCCCTAGTATCAAGGATCAAGCCAAGTTCTACTTCCTCCTTGAAGCCATTCATGACATAAGAGCCCACTGGACCTCTCAACTGTAGCAGTACATCTTCTTGTGTATCCTTGGTCAAGGTGTTGTCTTGGGGGCAAGAATTGGAGTGTTTTACAAAACTTTGCCTTAGTCAAAATGTCTTAACTTAGTATTTTTCAATTTGAGAAAGATATTTGGATGACTTTTAGAGAAAAATACTGCATCTTTAGGATTTTCTTACATTATTTAATTATAATGCCTTTTAAATATATTTGTGATAATATAAACCCCCCAAAATAAATAATAATACATTTTTTAAATTCAAATTTATATTATTTAAAAAAAATTTTGACATAAAACCAAAAACTGATGTTTACTTAATTGTAGAAAGACGTATGCAGAGGCCTCATTCTATATATGTATAATTTTGCATTTTGAGCCTAATATTTCATGCAGAGAATCTCTGCTCATATAATACATCGTATAAAGTGGAATTAGTGGTTTCTAGTAGTACAAGAAAACCAAATATCACACTTAAACATTATCTTGTCAATTTTAATAAGATACTGCTTGATGACTCTTCAAAGCTATATTTTTCCTTTGAATAAAATATTCACATTGCTGTTTTTAAAGTCTGCATGAAATGAATATTCAATCTAGTTATTCATGGAGTACTATTTAGCCATAAAGAAATGATGAACTAATACCTCTTGTATTAACCTGGGTAGAACTGCAGAGACCATTCTTCTAAGTGAAGTATCACAAGAATGGAAAAACAAACACCACAGATACTCACCATCAAATTGGAACTAATTGATAAACACATGTACACATATGGAAATAACATTCATCAGAAATCAAGCAGGTGGGAGGGGGAAGAGAGAATGGGCAAATTCACACCTAATGGGTACAATGCGCACTATATAGGGGATGGCCATACTGGTGGCTTTTAATAGTACAAGGGAAATTTATGTAACCAAAATGTTTGTACCCCCATAATATTCTAAAATTTTTAAAAAATAAGAATAAAAAGTAACTTGCTATTTTTAAAACTTGTTCCATATGCAGATGACTCTACTTATTGTTATCTCTTATTTAATTGAATGTGATTCTATGGACAGAGCAGCCTTCTGTCAGAGGTTTGCATTCCATGAGTATATATGAATTCAATTTTTCCCAATTTTTCTCTATTCACTTCAATATAGAATTTTTTTTCTCATAGCAAACCATGATTTCATATGAAAAAGGTAAAACGTAAACAGCAAATGCAAATTGTGGCCCTAAAATTTCATGGCAGAACTTGGTGCTCAATCAGATGATCTAAAACACGATTAATTACTATTTTAAGGTTATCATTTGAATGAAGAAAACATAAAATTAAATGCAATTTTGATAGAGAACTTCTGGCCCCAGTAAAGTAACTGCTTTATTAACAGTAGATACATAATAAATAGTTGATGACTAATTGATCATTACACATATATCTATACTGCATTGGAAGAAGATTGTAAATAGATACAAAATAAATAGATCATAATTTTTTCTTTCAAAGACCTTAAAATTTAGTGGTAAAGATGGAATTATACTAGTAAAACATGAGAGTAGTTAAATATATAAAAATTATTATTATTATTATGCATTATTATACTTTCTCAAATCATTTTAAGCATGGAATTCTTTTTCAAGAAGATGTTAAGAAAAAGGGAAAACAAATTAATACTTCTTTCTTGATCAGCACAACTACCTGTCCATAGAAGTATTCCTTGTTCTTTCAGACTCCATTTCCTAACTTCATCCATTCCTATCTGACTTCTGGAAACTTGACTCTAAATAACTCTTGCTAAGGTCAGCAATGATCTTCGGTCACTAATCTGACAGCCATTTTCAGTGTCACTTTCAATACTTGACACTATTGACCATTCCTGCCATAAAAAGCTTTCTTCTGCTTCCCTTAGTCTCCTTGACATGTTTTCTTATCTTTGACGTTTTCCTTCATTGCTCCTTTTCCAAGATCACCCTCCTCTGTCCAGCTATCAATGTTATAGCTCCTCATAGCTTGTCCTTATGTCTCCTCTTATTTTATATTTCCTTTTGCCTCTCACATGCACAAGTATTGAATTAATATCCCACCTCCTTATCTCATCCTAGATCAAACATGGTTTCTACCCAATGTGGAAGGCCACTGAGTCACCGTAGAAACCACCTGTCCTTTAATGTACAGATAATCCCACCATTGTATATCCTAAACAAATTTCGAATCACAGCAACTTAATCCACCAGCTTAGCTGCACTACTAAGTAGTCCACCCAGCCCACATTCACCCTGGTTTCAGAGCTATCTTTCCAGAGTATAAATATTCTGTCATCCCTTTAGTTAAAGTACCCAATGCTCATAGAACCAAAAACTAACCTGATTAATATGACCTATAATGCTGGACATGCTCAAATTTTTCCCTACTCCTCCAGCCTTATCTCACCAAAGCCCACTGTCCGCTCATTGCCCTCCCATGCTGGTTTTTTTTTCAATACCTCAGATTCATTTGTGTCTGTCTCTCTCTCTTGGTGCCCCAGACTTCCTGGATTTGGATTTCAAGTAGTTTCATGGTGAAACATACAGTTTCTGGAATGGGAAAGGTCTAGATTTGAATCTCAGATCTATTTGTTATCTTCTCTGTGACCACTGACCTCTGTATATTATATAACCTTTCTCAATCTTAGTTTCCACCTCTATGAAATATAGATAATAATATTTCCCTTACAAATGTGTTGTGAAGATTAATATCATGCCGCATGACTTAACTCCCAGCCTCGAAGTGGAATTATGTTTGGCATATCAATCATCCAGTTCCAAGGTACTTAAACATAGTAGGTATTCAATAAGTGTTTAATGAATGAAAGTAAAGACATAGAAAGAGGAGAGGGAGAGGGAAAGGGAAGAGAAGGGAATGGAAGGAAGGAAAAGGCAGAAGGAATGGGAAGAAAAGAGAATTTCTTCTTTCCAATTTTCAAATTCTCCACACACAACAGATTACTTCGACTTGAATGAAATGTTCACGAGAATATTAAGAAAAATATAGTTAATGAGATTAACAGGAAAAGATGGAAAAGGATGGATGAGTGTCACCCTCATATGGTAAAGAAAAAGGAAAGATGGTAGATGTTGAGAGAGTACTTAAAATGGATTATAGCATGAAAAGGATGAGGGAAGAGACTGGATATTAAGTAATACAACTATAACTGGGCTCAGTGTAGTTGGAGACCAAAAATGGGGAGGTAAATGTAGAAGCATTATAGAGAAAATGGAAAATGTTATTTCAAGGCTGATCGTGAAGCATAATATTGAGCAAACAGATTGAATAACTGATGAATATCATTCCCCAAGCATATTTTGCTTTTTCCCATCTCTATGCTTCTCTTCATGCTGCAAAGCCTAGACACCTGAGAAAGTAGTGATGAAATTAACAGGAACTTAATGACAAATGAAGCATTGTATCAGGGTGGAAGGTGTATACATATGACATGACACATTTAGTTGATTTCTAAGGACAGGTGACCTCAATGCAGCTGTGAAAATTTGACTAGATCAGGGATGGGAATAAGGATTTGGGAGTTAGCTCTACATACTTAGTAACTGAGATCACCTAAAGACCCTTGAGAAGTAATTTGCAATAACTAGAAGTCCTAGAAATAATTATCTAAGAGGAAAGGAGGCGTGGCTGTGAGGGAAGATAAGAGTACATATAGATAATACAAAAGAAAGAGAAGTCAACTGAAAAAATCATTAGGGAAATCTACATAAGGGTGGGGTTTATGTTACAGATACCTAAATCCAGCAAGGTTAGAGGTATTTTACTTTTAACCTCCATTATGGGGGGGCTGGGTAGGGTGAACATGTGTCAGGCTGATCTCCAGTAGTTCTTACCTCACTGCCCTTGGAGAAATAAGTAATTTGAATAGGGGAAAAACAGTGGCTCAACTTCAAGGATTTTAAATGTGGAAATCCCATGGGAAAAACAGAATAAACTTATGTGAAAAGAACTTGAGAATGCTTAATATACCTCAGAGGGAGGAGAGAGATGTAAGTTGCCTTCTTTAAAGCATGTGTGGCAATTCTGCCTCAAAGAGTTTCTAAAGTCTAACCCAAACTGAAAGTCTTTTTTAAGAATGAATATGCATCTTCTACTTGATTCTATTATCTTGTTTATTCTCCCTAGTTCAAATATGAAGTAATTTGATACTTGCATTTCTTATAAACAATATGCTTTAAATTATTTCGAATTTAATTGGTTTTAAATGGCAGATTTAGTCATATATTTATATATAGACCAAAACACATAACATTGTGGAATATTTAATGGCACCCCAGTGTGAAAAGAAGGAATAAAGGGATATATATAATACTAACTATTTAACAATTTTCATCCAAACTGAATTTGCTTTGGCTTTTTCAGGGGATGATTCCCTAAGGACGATCATGTAAGAATCAATGTGAATGGTCACTAAGGCTATTTTTGTTCTGTTTCAGGCTTAAAATATACCAAGCAAATAGAATAAGCTGCTGAAAAAAATATATACTCTACCCTGATTAATGGATGCTATAGATATCTTTCTGCTCTGTCTGCTTGGTTAGCTTTGTTTCAAATATGATACAGATCTCATGCTGCACAGCAGATCCAGAAATAGTCCATGTTCCTTTAAATTCAGGCAATGCATCATTTTCTATTACACTGTGTCACACCAGTCTATGACTGTAAAGCATGAGTTATGTGGATATGGACCAGTAGGTGAACTGGTCCCAACAAACGCATGATTTGGAGGTCCAAATAAAATATTCTTATGAGAAAATATTTTTTAAATGAATCATAAATAATATATAAGACTTATGAAGGATGCTGTTACTTAGTTACTTAAAAAAATCAATATTCTACATAGTATTTCCAAAATCTCTGAAAAATGCAGCTTGACTATATGCATTTATATGATCCGGTTTTTAGATAGAAGTTTCCTATGTCAAATTTCACCTTCGTTTTATTCAGATATTAGTTATGGAAAAAATAAATAATACAACAGAGTCTCTCTCCACATTGTCTATGTCTAACAAAACAATGGGAGACATTAAAATGGAGACAGAAGAAAAGGCTTTCAAGGGAAAGAAATAATGTTTGTTGTAAAAATCAATATTATTCCAGTGGGGTCTTAAGGGTAATGTGATCCAAGCTATAAGAAAGTTAAATTGCCATATCATGATTATTATGATTATCATTAATTAATATTTATTTTTCTCTGATCTGCTAGGTATTGCCAAGAATTTAGAGATGGACATATTCTATAGACACAGTTCCAAACAGGAGAGAATACAAAATAATTTAAAAATGAACTTGAGAATACTAGAAGAGAACAATTAATAAAACAATAGGTGGCAATTTAGAGTGTTGCAAAATTTAAGTTTTCTGCAATATTTAAATCTGATTATTTATAAATGTTTAACCAAAAAGATTCGTTAAACATTTGTGTGAAAACATTGCTTTAAATAGGATTGAGAAGAAATTGAGGAAGATTCTTGGTATAGAGGTAGTAACGGAAGTGAGGGGAAAACTGGTAGTTTTGGTCAACTATTATTATAAAATTTCTTACATAATGTGTTATTCATGAGATTTCACAATAAGCCTTCATTGAGCATCCAGGTATCTCTAATCATGTCCCTAAAACTGCCCTTGCAACTTTGAAGAAGAATGTCAGATGTAAAAAAGCAGGAAGAAGGAAAAAAATATGAGCTGGATGGGACATCAAACCTTAGTAATGCATATTTGGAGAAGGAGATGACCACAGTAATTCATTGAACCATTTTTTCATTCAATAAACATCAACTATCAACTATGTATTAGAAATAGTGTTCAGTATTCCAGAGCTGAGACATATTGGAGCTTGAGGCAAAAGGAAAAATATGTGTTTCTGTATACATTTATCAAAATTTCTTCCCATATTTTGAACACAGTGGGAAAAGTTAATGAAGGCTCTGTAGTCATAACCATGATTATATATAAAACTCTACATTGCCCGATCTGTTTGAATGCCATATTCAACTCTCATAAGCCTAACCGGTACGGGTTGAAATACTCATAGGACTGAAAGACTGTGTACTTGTTAGAGATGAGTGTTCCTATAGCACAACCATGCAAGGTCATAAAACAAATAGAAATCTGTCTTTATTTAAAATTTTGATATTTTGGTTAAATTTTTTCAATAGTTTTTATTTTAAAAATATTATATTCAAATATTATTTACTTTGATTTTCGAGTATTTTGATGCTCCCTTAAATTTTGCATTTCATTGGCTTCCCCCAAATCCAGGCTTTGGATTCAGACAAGGATTGCAAAATAGAATACAACAGGGTGTCTGCTCTCAAAGAACTTAAACTTTAAAATGGATTTTGTTTCCAAATCAATATCCTCTAGCCTGCAGCCTTTTCCCTCCCCTTCACTTTGACCTCTTGAATTATTTTCTATCTCTTTTTTTTAGATTTTTCAATTCATGTGCAATTTTTTAAAATATTAAGATCTTTGATGAAAATATTCTCAAATAATTTCATATCCTGCTTGAATGCCTTAAACTTAGTATTTTTAACATGAGTCGACCTTATCGATAAAGAAATTTCAGTATTATAAACATGAAATATTTTAAAGTAATGTCTTAAAGAACTTTTAAAATGTTGCACTGGCTCCTACACTAAACAATCATAGACACTTTTGCTGTCCTATTTCTCTACTCCCTTTTGCAATTGGATTTCTCTTTTCCTACCACCATTTTACTCAAGGCATATTTACAGATCATTAACTATTGTAGAGGACACTAAGCTAAGCATTACTAGTGACAAACAGGATTTTGTAGCTTCGTCTATGGGCCCAAAAGGGCCCTCCTTTTTTTTTTTTTTTTTTCCTCACTTGATATTTTGAATCTGTGATCAGCTTGGAAAACAGAGAAGCATACTAGCAAGTCCTGAGTGGGATTCTGAGGACCACCTTAGAGCAGCATGCACGGACTTTCAGTAGATGGGCTCTGTGACTATTGCAACTGCTGCTTTGGGCAGCCCATCCCTGGATTTACTATTTTTCAGAAAATTGAAAAACAAAAATTGAGATATTGGGATGAGTGAAACTTCAAAAGCATGGATCCCTTGAATAGTTTATAAATATAATTGATCATTTATGTCATTTTTAGTGTGTATGGAAAGCTAAATTTTCAGAAAGTTTCTAGTGAGCATAAGTTCAAAAATTTTTCCATGAAGCATTCATTATTATTTCTAACCAAATATAATATATTTTAGTCTGATAACTCACAAGCTTTGTTATTAATATCTGTTATTATACTACCTAACAGCGATTTGAGTTAAAGTAACAATTGAAAGTAATATCTTAAATTATTTTTTATTGGTTTCAGATAAATTTATTCTTTCCTGCTTTTTAAAGGTGCTTATTGGTAAAGACCCTGAGATATAGAAAGTTACTCTGCAAAATCAACACTAGGTAGTGTAATAAGGACATGGTAAATGCTGATGATACTTTGGTCTAATAACTGAATTAGACCTTTAAATTTAAATATATAGTTGTCTTTATAAATATAAATAAAATATGTTGTTTATAAATATATAGTTTATTAAATCATATGAACATTTTAATATCCAAGTCACAAGAGGTGATCACAAATATCTTAGTCAATAATTAGACTTCAGTGAAGGGAAGCAATGGATTGCCTGAATTTACGGAATGCATAATGTGCAGCTGGCATAGAGGACCTTGCTGCAGGAGTGAAGAAGCTGCAGGCTTCTTGGCTTAGTTACCAGCTCTACCACATACAAGCAGATAAATTATTTAACCTCTCTGTGTCTCTGTTTCACCAATAATCGGGAATATTAGAGTAATGTATATCCCCTAAAATTTTTGTGAGGAATAAATGAATATATGTAAATAGTGCCTGCAGAGGCAAGTGTCCAAAAGCCATTAGCAACTGTTGTTATATCTATTATCTCACTTATTCCTTATAATAAAACTTTGAGATTGGTGTCATACCCATTTTTTGTTTTGGAAAAGGAAACCCATATACAAATATATATCATGTATCTGACCCAGTATTTCTAAAATTGCAACCTACATTTGAACATTGTGAAGAGACACTGTGGCCAAATCATGGATATCTAAACAATATCACTGTTTTATATTTTTATATTATTCGAGGTTCTAAATTGAGGGGCCTTTCAAAATAAATAAAGTATGGTTTATCCATTAATTCTGACCATAGCCTAACACTAATCAACTTTGAGAAAGGAAGGAAAAAGATGAAATGGAGATTTTTAAGAATATAGAAGAGGTTGACTAAATAGGCTTGCTCCCACTCCAAAGTGTTCAGTCAGAACTAAAGGTAAAGCAAAAAGAAGGTGCATAGTCTTTACTTATATTCCTTGTTCATCTTCCTTAGTCTCATTTCTGTCTTTCCCACTGTTTTTATTGTGACTCTTCATGTGCCATTTCCTAAGCACTTGGCACCTCTATTTTTCAGTATACTATCATTTCTAGTCTAATGCAATTTATTGGTTTACATGATAACCTCAAGGACATTGCAAAATGTGTATAAAGATTTTCTGTACAATAGGAAAAAAAATTAACCCCTTCAAAACTGCCTCTTCACTGTGTTGATCAATAAGACCATCACAAACAAACTGCACATCGATGTATGTTGGTTGAGCATCTGTCTCCTGGTTTGTTTCTTGTCAAATTTACAGATTATTCTGCATAACTTTTCACCCTGAATCTCCTCCACTCTACATGACATAGGTAAAAAAGCACACACCAAATGCAACATTCTTTCTTGAGAGAGTGAACATGCAGTGCAAATTCATGCTGTGAGGATCTACAAAGCTCTTGGAGACTATGAACAGGTGTGAAAAATGTTGCAGCAATCTGGAAAAGCATATTTTAGACTACAACTACTATTGTATTATTTAGGTAACAATGAAATTGTTTACCCACAAAAGAGCAGTTTATAATACTGATATTTTTAATATAAGAATATAACTTTGAGAATTTAAGTCTAAAGCAAGTCCCCATTAGAGAATGCACAGGTAAATAATTAAAAAGTCAAAATCAAAATACCAATAATAACCACATATTTTGTACAAAAAAAAAGGATCTGCTTTCTTCAGTTTGCATCACAAAAAAAATATATCTTTACAACAGCTGAAAAGAGTAGAATTCAGATCCTGAATATTTAATAGAAAATAAAATGATATTTATTTTTAAGTGCATTCCACATTCAACACAACTGCATACTCACAACAAATCTATCGCGTTGCCCTGACATAGTTACTGCAAAGGATTTTCCTTTGCTGTCCCAAGGGCCCAATTGATTTATCTGCCAGAAGCCTAAAGCCCCAAAATAAGATAGCTTTGAGTTTACAGAGGTCATTTTTCATTGTCTAAATAAAAATTTCTAAACAAAAATCTCTCATCCTGTTAACCGCAGGGTCCTTATCTCCCCAGAGGCTACAGCAACCTGAAAGAAGCCATTTCAATTCTTTCATGAAGAAAGATAAAAGCAAGTTTTCGATTAGAAAGCCCAGCAAAACCTTCTTATTAAATGGTGGTAACAGTAACCAGTTGAAAAGGCAAAACTCTTCAAGAATGGGGCGGCGGTAAGAAAGCTATTATTATGCATGAGACAAACCTTACACAGGGACTGGGGAGACAATTGGAGATGGTGGCATTCCAGGAGGCAAAAGGAAGCTTATGGATCCTGTGACTCCTCACAGTTGTTTTACCCAAGTCCTTAATAAACTGCCTAGCTTTATCAAGCATGTTTTCTTAATTGTGTGTGCCTTCTTTTATCAAGCAACGTTAACTACATGTCACAATAATTACACGTTCAGGCCCATCTTCTCTGATCTGTCATCATTCAAAGTGCTTATGCAGCACAGGCAGAGGTGGAATGTGGCATGCCATCCCAGCTTCAGAATAATAGATTTTGTGAGGCTATGCTAAAAGGAAAATTATCAGAAATTACTTCATAGACTAACTTTTGATAAAGAAGATAAACACAGACACTAATGGTGATGCCCTGGGAAATAAACCAGAACCATGAAAGAAAAAGATGATTTTGCTATTCGGAGAAACATGTAATAAGTGGAGAATAAAAAATATTTCTCATATTTTAACTTAATTCTTTCAGTAGAATGTAGTAGGAGAAATTAAATAATTTGGAGGCATGCTTACACTAAAACATAAACTAGTTTGTCCTCCGGTTAAAGTGCCAGGGCATCATTACTAACATCTTTGAAAAAGAGAAATGGTAAGAAATTGGGGGAAATACTTTAATTCAGTAAGCTTAATTTTTAAAATCTCTTTTCCCAGTTTGTCCTATAAATGCATATCCTATTATTTAGATTTGTATTAAATTTAAATTCTGATATAAAGAGAGATACCCCCAGATGAGAATAAATACTCTGGCATAATCTGTAAAAAGTCTGGCTTTCCTTATCTGCCTGCTCTTGGCCTAAGGTAATATCTACAAACATAAATGTCTTCCTCTCAGTCCAGGTACATATTCTGAAAAGCATCTGAAGGTACTCTTTATGCTGTACGACATAAAGAACATACTTTTGCTCTCTTACCTCAAGAAAATATGAAAATACGATTTCTATATGATGATTGTAAAATTCAATTGTTGCAAACCAGAGGTTACCTAATGAAACATATTGATTACCTAATAGCTTCATATTAAATATTTTATATGTTAAAATTATTATAAATTACAAGCAATATGTGGATTCGGATGGAGGTCAGATTTCTCAAAATCATGTAAAATGTGAGACTGTAACCTATAGGATTTGTGTGTGTGTGAGAGAGAGAGATTTTGTTTTCGTTTTTATCCTATAGCTATGATAGGCAAGTGGTAACACTTACTTTGAACATTTCTAGGCTAAAATCATCTTGACTATTTTCTGTGGGCCAGAATTTTGAAGGTTAATTTATCAGTATTTCATGTATTACAAGGGACCCAATACTGATTCTTAAGAAAACACGTGCCCATGAGGCCACCTTCAGGCAAAATGTGATGGTTTTCTATCCCAGCTTTGAGTATTCATTTTACACCTCAAGTATTGCTTATAGGGTACCAAACACATGACCAGTTTCATTGCTTCCTAGATATATGGATCTGCTCTCAATTAGAAATACAGAACACTTCTTCCCTGGAAGAGACTAGAATGTTGATCTTTCAGATTTTGTATATCCATCAAAATCCAAACTGTGGGAACTCTGATGCTTGGGGAAGAAACTGAAGGCCATTCTCTCTCCTACAAATTATAAATTCTGCTTTGAATCAGAATGTCCCACAAGAGAGTATCATATATGGCATTTATTGGCCTCACACATAATTGATGTCATTGAATTGTGCATTGATGCCTCTGATTCACTCTACAGAAGGATGCATACAACAAGCAACTCTATAAAATTCCTATAAATAAAATTGTAGATTATATAGCAAGAGATGACCCTGTGTATCACTTGGTATTCCTTATAGCAAGATCCACATAGGAAATGTTTAGAAATCAGCACTCAAAAAAAATCTATGCTTACCCTGAGAAACTATTAGAGCCTATCTTTGTTAATACTAAGTTTTATATAACTGACTTTATCTATCTTATTCTCATTTTTCCTGTAATATAAGACACTTGAACTATTTTGGGAAACAGGGTATGGCACAAATAATAAAAGGAATAGTTAAAATGATCGAACTCACATTACAACAGCCCTGCAGACTAACTAAAAGGAACACCTGACTCACGCCAGCTTGAGTGGCACAGTCACAAAAGTCATATGAAGTCTGGAGGGAGGTGGTCCATGGCGGGCGTGGCTGCTCAGCAATGGCAGCAAGGACCGAGTTTATTCCATCTTTCCACACTGCTATCCTCAGACTGTTATTTTTCATCCCTGTGCTTGTTGACCTTTGGTTGTAAGAATCTTGCCACTATTCCAAATTATAAAACCAAATTCAAAGATAAGAGGCAGAGGGAAGGAACAGCACCAGCCATACCTGTCTCTGCAAGAAAGTATAGCTAGATACCACCCAGCAGACTTTTCCTCATGCCTCATTGGATATAATGAGAATGCATGGCCCCCTCTTGCTGCAAGGGAAGCTGAGAAAAAGAGTACTAGGCTTTTTCAGGAACTTAGAGTAGGGTGGTAAGAGAAAGGGTAGTTGTACATGGCTGGTAGATTATCAAAAATAAAAGAAAACAAAATAGGCTCTGCCACAGTTATTAGAACACCTCAAAAGAGGCTTCTAAATACTAGTCATTAAGTTCAGAAAATAATAAATTACCATCTAGATTATGACAGTATTATAAAATAGCTGAGCAAGTTGTGGAGTTTTGCCTTCACAATCTGGATGGTTACTTTACAAATGTGTTAGTTGTGATGGCATTGTACTATCATTAGCTGAGAACTCAAGGCCCAAAATAAACTTAATGTGAAGTTCAATCTTACGATAGTAGATATAATTCATACATCAAATAGAGTGCTTAATTAATAATGTCTAATTTATTTGGCAAACTTCTTGTGAGACCTAGACCATCATTTTTTTTACACTGTATCATGAGTGACAAAAAATAAAATGATCTACTCTGCCTACATCTTTTTTTTACAAAGTATTCCTGCTTTGTTAATATTATATTTGATTTCTGTTTTCTTTGCAAAAATCTCTTTGTCACATATTCCTTTTACAGGGTTTGTTTAGTTTAAATGGGTAATGTAATTCATAAATCTACTTACGTAAGCACACAAAAACTATAATATTTGACAGTAAGTTTAGTATACATTAGGCATAGTTCAAAAGATTTTATTCACATTTTCTGATTTGATAATCACCACAGCCAAACAAGATAGCTACTATTACTATCTTCAGTTTAAGGATTTAAAAAACTGAGGCTTAATGAGTGTTTAAAGGGTACTCAGTAAGTTTCTGAGCTTGAATTCAAAACCAAGTCGGTCTGATCCCAAAGCCTCGTTTCTTTACCACTCTACCGATAAATCAGTTAATTGAGTAATCAATCAAAATTCAACCAAGCACAGCCCTCCACGAAACACAATTTTAAGGCATACTCATGGTCTAAGAAAAAGTAAGAAATTAAAACAAATACGATGTTATGGATTTATTGACAGTAAACCTCTAGGGGAAATCCAGTCCAATTTTATATTTGTATCTACTGTAGGCTACAATAAAGGTTTATCTTCAGAAAAATGACTGGCATCAAGAATATTCTCAATCACGGTAATTTCTAAGAAAAGAAAAATATAAGTGTAATTTATGAAAGGTGAAAACCAAAAGTATATTCTAGTAAACATTAAACCAATGAGGAAATTCAATGAATTTTAAAGCCCTATTTGTTAATGAAAGGCCTTTCTACAGATATGAAACTTCATGCAATTTCTATCCCCACATCTTCCATGGGTGTGAAGTGACATAAACAACTATGAATTTTCTATAAAGAAACAGATACAGTAGTGAATTCAATGAACCTGTGATTTTCTGGTGATATTCCCGTTGGAATTCTTGAATGCAAACATCATTTGCGTGTTGTGTGCCATCATGTTAGTCCACACTTAATAGTATGTTGATTGTCACCGAACAGATCTCATTCTACACCATAATTCAACTAAATCAGTACACCATGTCCCAAAATTCTTAATTTTTTCTCATGAATCTTATTCTGACAGATTTAAGCTAGACTTTTTAGATGCATCTACTTGACCATAAATCATGTCCCAAACACTAGCAAGGTGTTTGTTCTAACTCTCAGCTGTGGTAATAAAAATAATTAAAATTCTACCATCCAATAGAATGAAATCTTCATCCAGTCTATGGCTATGTTTCATCTGAATCATTCCAAATTGTCATTTTGTACATCGCATCCTTATTTCCTGATCATGTTATTGGGAAATAAGTTGCTTGGGTCTTGCCAGTCTCTTACTCTTTTTGAGAAATTAGGCTATTTCCTGTTGTGATGTCGACTTCTAAAATGATTAAAAAAATTGCTTTCTAATTACTTAGATTTAGGTGCAGGATCTGATGTGAATCAACTTTACACTCATGTGGTGAAAGAGCAACAGACATGAACTGATGATTTGGTACAGTCGTTATAGACTACTACACACAGTTTGTTTTACCCTCTTTTCCCAAACCAGTCTGTTTCTTGTCTTCAAATCACTTCCCAGAACCTCAGAAATCTTGTTAAGCTATTTTTTTGTGTTAAATAGTTATTTTTCTAGCTCAATGTCATCAGTTTTTATACTAAAACAAGTATCTCATTCCTGAGGTTTGGTAGCATATATTGTCAAGACATTTATGCTCAGAATCACGCTTCCAGTCCTAAATTAGATAGGTTTGAAATTTTCTTTAAAGGCCTTTTTCCATGCTTCCATCCATAAACTCACATGTATTAGGAACACTGACTATGTGATGTGCTCTGCTAGGTGGCTTTTCCAGCAGTCTCACCTCATATGTATTATATATATATATACACACACACACACACATATATATATATATATAAATAAGAGGACTTGTTTGGTACAGAAAGTCCCCAAACAAGCATATACAATAATCTTTCTCAACATAAATAAAGACATCTTATAGAAAAGTGATCATTTCAATGCAGATATTTGTAATGTTCCTAAATGTTTGCTTATATGCCCTTGCAAGTTTTACTTATTCCATAATTTATCTGCCACCCTTCTGAGTTAAAACTATTAGTACACAAACAATAAAACTAGTCAGAATCTTATAGGAAAGCTTAATACGGTCTCTGTCTTCAAGGGAAGGAACAATAATAATTATATACTGTAATCTAATTTTAAGTCCTTTCAAGTATTGTGGGAATACAGTGATTTAGATATGGTATTCAGACTAGAACTTTTCAGGAAAGGCTTCCCTGGAGTAGGTGAAGTTCTAGCTGAATCTAGCTTACAAGATGAGTTTTATTTAGCCAGAAAAAGGTAAAGAAAGCATCTAGACAGAGAGAGTAGTCCCAGGACAGTTAGGCAGATTGGTTAGGAAACAAAAACCAGTTTCATATGCCCGAGTGTAAGGTATGAGGTACACTAGTGGGACCTCAGTCTGGAGACTGGATACAAGGGCCAGGTTAGGCCATTCTAAGAAGTTTGAAATGTACCATAGACCAAAAGTAGCCAAGGAAGGGATTTAAGGAGGAAATCGATTACTTAGATTTTAGGTTTGCATTTTAGAATTATTGCTTTAACTGAAATCATTGCTGCAGATTGCCTAAGGAAGAAAAACTAAAGGTAAGATCTTTCAGTCAATATCAGGAGGAAGGGGAGATTTTCCCTGTGAGATCTGCCTCCTCATTTGCATAGACCCATGAATTTGCAGGTTCCTTGTTCACATCTGATTCTAGACTCACATTCCCCACCTCCTTGTTCCTCCCTTTCATGAGTTAAGCCTCACGCACCATTCTCTTTCCCTATAACCTGATTTCACTCCCTTAATCTTTCTGTTCTTTAAAATTCTAGTCAAGTCCTACCAACTTCCTTCTCCTGTGGAAGAGAAATAAAAAGAAGCAAATAATTTGCATTCTTCAATGAAACAGGGCTATAAATTTATAGTATTGATCATATGTTTACATATTTCACATGCCAAACTATTCTAAAAAGAAACAGCCACAGTGTAGCTTTATGTAATCAGTTTCCTTAAATTTTATGCTTATCCAGTGATATCCACATTTTAGGATAAAATAATTAGTACATACATTTACAATATCAGATGCTGACATAAAGCATACATATGAACTAGTTAGACTCAAAGAGAAATCAGATTATTAATTTCCTAGAGAAATGAATACTGTACTCACAGTTAAGTGTGGGTACATACAACTATGTGAAGAATTATTTTTCTATTTTAAGATATGTTGTTGAATGTACTTGGTTGCTAGAAAGATCTTTATAAAAAGCACCCTGAAACAGCACCGTGGAGACTTAAGACAAAAAAAAAAAAAATACACTACTACATAGCTTTCTGTGTGGAACCCATAATGTCCTTGATAGAGACCATCATGTATTGGGACACATATGCTGTTTTCTACTATTTCTTTGATTAGCCCTCATTCTTGCTCTTCAGGGTTTCTATCATAATACAAGAAAATAAAATTTTAAGCCCAGAAGGATTTTTACAGTAATGCAAGCTATTGATCAGCGGATTTTTTTTCAACCAGAGCTTACTATTGCATCCAGGTTCCTCACAGTTCCAATATGCCCAGCGGGTTAATATTAGGTAAGGTACAAGCTGTTAGAAAACTACCAGTACATTTTTCCCCCTCAGTGTTGCTACATATTTCAAGCTCCTATGGGGAAGTAACGAAAACCTTCTTTCTTTGTTTTTATCCAAACCTCAGACATCAGATATGCTTTGAGTGATAAAGATTAGTCATAAAACTCTAGTTCAAACCATGATTATCCTATGTTGGTTAATGCTAAAACATTTAGGAGGCACGTCCTTGCCTGTTATCCCACCCAGAATGACATCTTACACAGCTACCTCCCCGCACACAAAAGACAACCAAAAGACAACGGGTGAACTGTAGCCATTGCTATTGTCTTCTCTAATTGTGCATCTTATCTTTCCACAATTTGTTCCTCATATTCTCTCCTTTGAATCTTCTATGTCTGCCTGCTAGTCTCAGGTCCTTTGGCTTTTGGCTACATCCATCCTACACCTAATCTCTAGAGACAGCCCTTCACTCAGTGGCAACTTTATAAGAAGCTTAAACATCAGGGCACCTCCTTTGCATAGTCCCATTCCATGCCCCTGAGTGGGACCTAAAATTTTGCCCACGGAGTCTTTTTATTTATGTTGAAAAGTAAGAATTTGTATTTCTTTTCCTTCTCAAAGAAGACTAACCCTCCCATATTTTATAAGATTCAGGCCCCACAGAACCCAGAACCACCCCAAACATCAGAACTAAGCTGGTTTTTGGTTGAAATTCTCCTTAAAGAATTATTTTCTCTCCATCTGCACCCACTGGGTTCTGCTCACTGATGCCTGCAGCCATGTTCTGGCTTGGCCCCCATTCTTCAAGACTTCTGGCTCACTGCTCTGCCAGGTTTAGCTCTGGGTCCTGCTCATCAGTGTAAGAGAATCAGCATAGGGGAATGAACTACAATAAATAGTAAAAAAAATTTTAAAATGCTCTGAAAGCATGCATGTGAATAAATTCAAAATTCAGACCCCCAATATAGGATAGAAAATAGTTTATTTTCATCATATGCTGCCAATTCCTCTAGGACATATTCTAGAATCAGATGAAAACTGAAAAAAAGAACATTTACTTCTATTGCCAGACACATCTAAATATCTCTGAGTGACAAGCTTCAGCCACAGATCTGGGGTCTTGAAAGTGTGTGTGTTTCCACCTAAATTCTTGGAACCATCATAAACTACAGAGCAAGTTGATGAAGCCGTGTATGTGGGGCTGTCCACCTGCAGAATGACAGGTGGAAAATTATTCAGGGGAAAGAATTTAATTGGTGACCTTTAAAATAATGACTCATTACCTTAAAACACTTTTATTATGTCAGCATGAAGTACTTCAATTGAAATTAATATATTTAAATCAAAAACAGTAGGTCTTACTTAACCTAGCTTTAACCAAAAAGTACATTTTAAATAGTTTTTTGGGATTTTTTACATTCCTTTTCCCTTCCCCATTTTCCACTCTTCTTTTCTTTGCTTTTTCCTTTCTTCTTTCTTTCTTTCTTTCTTTTTTCTTCCTTTTTCTTTTCCTCCCTCCATTAAACCCTGCTTTTGTTACTTGGGCAGTCTCCATTTGCTCACTTGCAAATCAGATGGTATCTGCAGAGTAGACTTCTAAATAGCCAAAGTCCCTTCCCCATTTCCTGGATGCCATGGACCAAAGTGACTTTAGAATTAATCCTCCCAATCAGGCAAAGTAGTCAGGCAGACCGGCATCCAATTTTTTACCTTTTATTAGCTGCTGCATGGAGTTGCATGGGTATTGAAATGAGATAATATATGTAAAGCACCTAGTAATGTTCTGGGCCCTTAATGAAGGTTAGTTCATGGCATTCTTCCTCACAATTTAATACTAAGTCCTCCATAATGACCCCAAAATAGCAAAATCATGGCACATATTATACTTCCAGCCTAAAAGCAACCATTTTAGATTTTACATGTGGCCTGAAATTTGCCCAGAAAGAAAGAATGACTGATTCTGATTGGCAGCCTATTAACCAATATGCTAAATGTGTTGCATGACCCATGAAAATCAGATTCCCATATCCTAACATGGATCTGAACCAAGAGGAAACATGTACAAACAGCAAAGTATTCTAGTATCAAGAAAATATATGGCTGTGCAGAAGTGATATTTACTAGGACATGTTTGTGATTTTCAAAGCAAAATTTTGTGACTAGTTTTCATTATATTCAAAACTATGTAACTTTTTATGGCATACACATTTATAAATAAAAGCATGAGAGCCTCTAAATCACTGACTTAGGCCGAAATGATGCCTCTAGGGTTTGGGATTATAAAAAAATAAAAGGAGACCTAGCAGGGATCATAAGGCAATATCCTACAGGAAGCAAATTGATACCTGGGATTACAGTAGCAATTCCTTTCTGGCATTCAGGAAGGAACATATTTTAGATAAACAAATAGGCAGAACATTTTGGATCTCTGTAAATAGATCTGAAAAGTCAGGCAAGAGCCTTTCCCTATACTGGTGCAAATGACATCATTCATAACCTTTTGAGCAACTGGTGCATTTGGAAGCGCTGTAATTTGCAGATATATTAAAGTTGAACTATTCACTCTATTTCACATTATAGTCCTATTGGCAGGGCATGGGAAAGGCGATCTATGACTAAATTTTTCATAGCTGCTTTTTCTTTTAATAATAGGATTTTATCTGTAATACTTTCATACTAATGGAGATATATGTCTTTCTGGATCTGAAAATAATATATTCTGATTTATGCCCATATCAATCTTTTGTTATAAATATTATGTTATTTTTTCTAATGTATATACATACATAGGAAGTTAAGTGACACACAGAAGAGATACTAAATCATAGTCATTTTCTTTTTTTAGTCATATATTCAACAAGTATCAGTGTGCAAAGTACTAAGGGAGGAGTTTGGAGGAGCTTGAGATAAAAAGTGACACATCATTTTAGTACTTAAGGAATTCAGAACCAATAGGAGAGAGGAGATGCTACATAAATGCTTATGATGCAAGAGGAAGCTTAGTGTGCACCATGAAAAATATGCAAATGCTGGGCCATAGGATTTCAAAAGAAGGCAGAAATATGTCCAAGCCAACAAACAGAAAAAGATTCATGGAAAAAATGTCATTTAACTAGTCCTTGAATTATAGACAGAATTTTAGAAGGGAAAGTGTTGGTGAGGTGTATTCTAAGAACCTCTTTTTAGGTAAACTTGCATTTGTTCTATCAAACAAAAACTCTAAGAAGTAAAATTAAATTCTAACAAAAGGAGTGAAATCCTTTGACTTCAGAGTGCATAAATTCTACTAATTATTTCTAATCTGGTGCAAATATCAAAGTATACTAGGAATAAGGAATAGCATGAGCAAAATATTTAAAGAAAAAGCAACTGCTAACCCTTTGCTGGTTACTGTATTTGTAGACCAGTGACTAGAGATGAAAGGAAAGGATGGAGTAGTTTTACTGACATCTTCTGGGAAAACTCTATGGCATGTCCAGGGAACACCATAGCTTCACACAAGCCCACATCTACTGTATTCCATTTCACTGAGTACTTATTTTAAAAGACATTAAAATAAGAAACATCAATAACAGATTATTACATGTTATAGTTTCTTTTTTTAGTGCATGTTTCCATTTAGTTAACAATGAAACACATATTATTTTGATTTTATTTGAATATACATATATCTAGATGGTATATAGGATATAAATTGGTTGTGCTGCTTTGATAAAGTTCATAAATTACTCTCCCCTTTATTCATGCCATTCCCTTTCATTATTTATAGTTACGCTCACCAAAGAGAACAAATAAATCGTACGAGAATACTATAGAAACCTCTGTTGGAAATATTGTGTTCACACGTACTAATCCTTTTCACAGGGTGAAGGCATTGCAAACAGCTCCTCCTGTCCTGAGTTTCCACTGTGCACTCAGGGTCACTTGTGGGCATGTGCATAAACAAATATTACTACTAATAAAAAAGAAGCTCAGGACCTGGGGAAAAACACAGGGTAGGAGTGTTTGGTACATGAATAGCTATAAACAAGAATTCTCACGTACTTAAAAATTAGTTAGAGGGTTATTACTGAAGCAACTTTCCCAACAACTGAACACATGTTAATAACTCCTGGGTTTGAAAAATTATCTTGGGTCAGTGCTGGTATATTTCACATTCTCTAAGGTAATAATTCAAAATATCAATGAATGCAAGATATATCTGACTTCAATCCTTTGCATAAGCAGTGTAAAAATATTCAAAACCAACAGAAAAAAAATGCATTTGTATACTCGGTTTGAATAGAATTAGTGAATCAGGACCATGCAAACTAAACTTAGGTGTGAAGGAAACACATCCAGAGAGAAAAGGAGCAAGATGAGCAGGAGTTGTGGGAGGAGGGAGGGAAGGGGGAGTTGGGAAGGACCAAGCAAATAGCCTCTTTTTACATTGAGATGGTTTTGAGAATAATAATGTGCTAGTTTCTTTCTTTCCTTTTTTTTTTTTTTTTTTAATCCAAGGAGCTATTGAAGATTGTAATGATTTCAGTCTAAAAGGCAATGCTGGAAAGGCTCTTCAGAGATTGCCAACTCCCACTGTGCAGAAACACTGTGTCCCTGCATGCTGGTGTAATGGAGACAAACAAAAGAAACACTTCAAGAAAAGGGGAGGCAGAGGAGGGAGGGCGAAAAAGCACTGAGGATGTGGTTCCCAGAGAAACAGTGAGAATTTTAGCAGTGACCAAAATCAAGCATAAGTTTGAAACTGATGTAAGTTAAATAGAAGGTTCAACAATATAAGTAATATATTACATAATGATATTCTCAGTCAAAAATAACAGTGACTTGTCATCAATCATAATGATCTAGTCCCACTTGCAGTGATACCCATAACCCACCCTTAAATCGGCCCAATTTGATTTTATCTTTTCAGACATCTATGTGGGCTCCAACAGGAGCATTTGAAAGATTATTAGTTATGGAAACACGCTGCTGTATTGCTTCTGTCTGCTTGCATGTATCTCTCTGATTCTCTTCCTTTCTTTTGGCAAATAAGTGTTTTTAAAAATCAACCAAGATAACCACACAATGAAAGCATACTAATTAAGCTGATACTCCTTCGTTACTTCAGTTCCTATAAAGATTTAAACGTGGCTTATTATTCTAGAGTCTGACCATTATGAAAAGGTCAATAATAATTACTGTTTATTTGCTTTCAAATGCTCTTAATGTAAAAGTTTTGTGAGATGGTAAAAACTAGTATTTCATGCACTCTCTAGAAAAACCTCAAATCAACATTTTAAGAAATGATTTAAATTTGTTTTTAATTTGAAATAATTTTAATTGCAATGTGTCTATTTTTAACCTATGAAAGGAAAAGACTAAATCTGCTTAATGCCATTATTTCTATACCAGGAACCAATGCTTCTTTGATATTCATTACGTATCTGTTCATTCTAAACCAACTTATAATTTCTACAAGGTTTATCTAGAGGTTTCTTTGATTGTTTTGGTATGACTACATTTCATAAATGGTGCAGTGCTAAAGAGGCATCTGTTTCTTGTAAGCAGCAAATCACACCCTGATAAAAGAATCACACCGGATCCTTCTAATGGAAGATGCTTACATCTCTATTCAGAAAGCAAATCATCATATCTGAAAACTTTGAAGACAGGCATTTCAGGCAACAGAATGAGGAAAGCATCGTAGCCCAACACACCATATCACAAGTGCTGCCAAAATTATTTTTAAGCTCACAAAATATTCTGACAACAATGATCTTTAACGTTCTTTGTTTTGTTTTTAAGAGACATGATCTTAATTATGCTAGCATTTATCAAGTGTCACAAAGTCTAGTTCTAAAATTTACCAATGGATATAACTTTCATTAATTATACAAAATATTTTACTAACAGATAAAATTTAATTGAATAAAACTCACATAGTTCACTTACATAATATTAATAGTTGTTTAAAATATGCTTAATATCAGAGTACCTATTAACTGTACTTGGCTATATAAAAGGAGAATAACAAAGAATAATATAAGAATTTTTGTTCTCACTGACAGTCGCTATTTATGATTCTTGGATAAAGAAAACCTTTCTTGTTTAGTATGATTCAAGAACTTGAAAGACTTTAGCTGTTAAAAACAGGCAGATCCATTCTTATTCATAACACTCAAATGGCTCTTTTTGATATCTCTTGTCCTCTTTGTTTTAATTATTTATTATTAATACTAATATATCATATACAATACAATGATACTTATTACATAATAGCTAATATTTATGGAACATTTACCATGGTACATACACTGGTATAAGAGCTTTAAGTATACTGACATATTTAATTTTCATAACAACCTAAGAGATGAATTTTATTATGTCTATTATATAGATAAAAGGTTAAATAACTTGCCCAAGAGCTAGCGCATTTTAAGTAGAAGCCAGAATTAAATCTAGGCGGTCTGACTTGTGTGTAACACTTACAGCATTGATAAGTCAATGCTTTCATAACCTCAATATATCTCTATTCATTTGAATATATTCAAATTGCATTGAAATTTTTATAGTATCTTCAAATAGTGAAAAACATATGATTTATCAATAACATTGCAATACACCATTCAGAACAAACACCATGATTATTATATGTCTGTCCATCTTCTGGAAAATGAAGGTTAAGAAGGTAGCATGTAGAAAGAAAGGCAAAACACCCCTCTCTGATCGACTTCAAGAAAGAGGAGAAAAAGATGGAGACCACCCCAGACTCCAAGGAAGAACAATGGATTTCAGCCACTTTCTTCCTTTTCCTTTTATTTTCACAGTATTAATAGGGTTAGAAGACATTATATATAGTTTGTGTTATTTTTGCTGCTTACTTATTTTTAAAAAGGAAGTAAAAATCAGTGTTTGTCAATTAACAATGATTATGGGGCATGGGCTATTATTTTACTCTTTCCTTGCAAAAGCTACAAAGCTAGATGATTATGTTTTCTAGAATACCACTTTTTAAGAATATAATAGAAAAGGCTGTCTTTTTTTCCTTCATTATGGTGCTTAACAAGACAGGCTAGGTAGGTATTTGCTTATCCCCAGCTCAGAAGTGGATTGCGGGCTAAACAATTAATAGGTCAGTCTGAAGGAATAACTTTACTAACAGTAGGGAAATCCAGAGGATGATGGCATATGGTGGTCTCACTCTCACCTGTAAGTAATCTGTCTATGGCCTTTCACACCTGGAACTGAGTTTCTGTTTACATCCAGATTAGAGGCAGTGGAGGTATAAGAAAAGCACCAGGATGACTGAACAAAGTTGGAAAGACATGGAGTCTGTGTCCTCTAGAAGGTCACAACCTAGGGAATGAGTGAGTGGCAGAAACTGAGTTCACTACAAGAAGCTCTGAGATACTGTGCAAGTTGTTAGGACAATGCCACATAATCCAAGAAGGGGCAGGGGCCAAGGCAGTGTAATCAGGAAGGTTTCACAGAAGAGATGACTTGTGTCTGGGTCTTGCAGAAGGTTTTGTCATCAAGCCAACCTCAGAGAACAGGGAGAGGGATATGCAGAGATGAAAAACATTTCTTGCCAGAAGAAAAATAAAACAATCCAATCAATTTCACTTGTGCAGAAATCAGCTCTTAGAAACTACTTACAAACTCCAGCAGAGCAGAAGGTTTCTCATCCATTCCCAGCAAGTTTGTAATCCCACATGGGGCTCTCCTCATTCATTTACCGAGAGTATGAATATGGGGCAGCAGTGGTGAAATCAGCCAGCACTGATTTTAACCCCTCAGCCCTCCTTCATTTAGTCACAGAACCTTCCTCCCATTTTGCTCTCCTCTGTTTGGAGTTCTGTTAAGCAGGGTGTTTGTGGCTTTAAAAATGCAAAATGGTTGCCAAAAGGAACAGTTTTGCCATGTAGCAAATGTTCATACTCTGTAATGCTAATTTATGTCCTTTCCTATAGTTATACAAGTTGCTATGTGCAATGAATTAAACATTAATGAAAATTATTTGATGATGCTATTAGGGAATGCATTGAGGAAATAGATGTTTGAGTACAGGTGTTGCCACTCTAACGAGGTGACTTTTTTTTTCCAAAATTTGAAAAGCCACAGAAATGAAAGCATTTGGAAAATGCAACTATTGAAAAACTTAGCATGAGTAATTTTCTATTTCTTAATCTGGGTACTTATATATGGATGTGTACAATTTGAAAGAATTCACCTGCTCTCAACCTATGATATGTATACTTGTACTTATCAATGTTATAGATCAATAAAAAGCTTAAGAAACTTTAGCTTAGCAATGAAAAGTTTAATAGATTCACAATGCAGAAATATAATCATATTTTTCAGTTCCAAACCTAAAATAAAAACACTGGATAAATAGGAGAAAACCCTTCTCCACATAGAAATGGATTGTTTCAACTCTTTGTTTTAATTTCAAAATATTAAGGGGGTAAAAATGTTTTTGGTTGCAAGGATTGCTTTTGTAATGCTTGAGTCATGGTTATTGAATCAAATGTAGTAGGTATTCTGGCTATATGATATTCAGGGGAAATTTGCCCAAACTATATTCTTATGTGTGAAGTATGAAATACTATTTTTTAAAATTCTTATTTTTTAGCTTAATACTTTGCTGCTTTTGTTTGTACCTTTGTGTTTCTTTCTGTGTAAGAGAACTGAACAGACCTACAGGCTGACAGATAGTTTATGTGGCATTTAACAATAGAGAGGGAGGCTCCATCAGCCAAGAGTGGCAATGAGCTGACTGACTTCATGGAATACTATAGGTGGGAAAATTACCTTGATGCTTTCTACTTGTCCTGATTTTTCCTTCTGCTGACACTTCTGATGCTCTGAAAGTTGCTTTGCTCACATCCTCTGCTACTGGTGTCAAAGCACACTCTCAATCTTCACATGCCAAGAGAGGAGGAAAACCTATTTCAATGCCCAAAAGACTTAGCTCCTGTCAAAGATATTCATTTAACACTCACAGTTGGTCTATGGCAACTTGAAGATGTTGTCTTAAAGTGTAGGGCTGGTAGGGGGTGGGGTGCAGAGGAAAAGGCCTGGTTTTCTAAGGAAATCGTGTGCTTTCTATATCCTGAAGGCACGTAATAAATGAAGAGGGAAATTTCACCTGTTATTTAGAAGATCTAAGCTTCTTCAGAAGGAGATAGGGGTAGCCAGAATAATAAGATCATTACAATTGGCTAAGAAAGGAGATATTTTAAAAATAATAAAAAGTTTATTATTTGCAAAGCTTTCTCCCATAAAAATAACTGCTACCCAATCTTATTTCTTATTTAGTCTTGGCCAGTTACAGCTAATAAATTTCATGATAAGAAAAATTATTGCCAGCATTAATTGCAAGCTTACAAATTTTCTTAATGTCTCAGGCACTCCAAATAGCACACCAAAAACATGGTCATTCCTAAATATGTGTGACACTTAATCCTAATCTATATGAAATAGGCACATAAAACTCCAAGTCATTTATAAAAAAAGGTAATCAAATATTTTACTAAAGAGTTGCTGTCTGGCTAAATTGCTGGCAGATGACAAGCCATCCTATATACTCTGACCACACACACATTCACATTGTGTGTCAATTTCAGACCATTTACTCATCTTCCACGCCCACCCCTGCCCCAGTGTTCTTTATGACGGCCTTATTTGTATCGTCCTGTAAGCTATCCCAGAACATAGTGAAGTATACCAACTTTGTTCATTGAGTCCTTTTTTCTTTCCTTAGGCTATTTTTAAAAACTGCATATTTTACACAATAAATCCTAATTCAGCCAATACCAGTTCATTCAAATAGCATCTGAATTTTAAAATTGGCTCCTTTTCAGACAATTAGTCGGGGTGCCAATTTCCCAGTCAAATAAAATCATTTTCCCATTAACATTTTGGTTATATAATCTGCTATACAAATATAATACTATTAAAACTCAATGTGCAAATTAAGTCCCTAGAATATCTCAGTTGCTAATTTGGTCAGATAACTCCAAGCATACATTTTGCTGTCATTTAAATTGGAGATTTTTCTGCTGGCTGATTGCTTTCCAAGGGTGAGAATGTGGCTGAAGAGCCCAGTGCATGTCTCAGATTTTCCACACTTCATACACATGGAAGCTGTCTTTGGGCTGGGACTCTCTCCTCTGTCTGTAGAGCATATTGTACTTGCAGCCCTGCCTTTCCTCCTTGTAGGCTGCCAGACGCATTTGCCCAAAAAGAGTCACTCAGTCTTTGATTTTTTGCATGTAAGTTTGGCCTGTCTGATGTTGTTTGCACAGCCATGCCACATTGTTAGAAGTTGTGATTCAATGTGTCCTTGGAGCCTTTCTTTTGCCAGCCCTGCCTACTCCTACTCACAATGCCCCCATTTCAGCTCACTGGTGAGCAGCTGACTCAGGGCCTTAAAGTGAACCATCCCCCAAGCTTGCCCAGTTCCCATGCTTGCTGCTGTGCTGATCTTTGCTTCACAGTTACAGGCCCAGCTGGGGGCCCAGTTTTAGTAATCCTGCTTTCCCATTTATGTCACATATGTCTTGCAGGTGATGCGGGAAGCTGCCGGCGACATCTGTGACAGATCCAGACCTCTCAACCATATGGAAGGTTGGACAGTACCAAACATTTGATTGGATCCAGAGTTTGGTGCCACATTTGACTGCCAACCTCCCAAAAGGCACACGGGCCGCCTTGAGTAGGTTTCCCTTTCTTTGTTTCCGAGAGCTACAATTCAGAGTTGTTTGATTTCCAGCAACATCAGTGACATACACCACTATCACCTACAGGTTAAGGATGAGAGTTCTGCTATTAGACAAACCAGGACGTAAATACTTGTTACACCACTTTGGGGCACTGCTCTTGGACAAATTACTTAACCTCTTTAAGCCTCAGTTTCCTTATTTGTAAAATTATGATAATAATTGATTCTACTTCATAGAGTTAATATAAGATAAAATTATGAGAGGTGATACATGTAAATAGCTTAAAATATACACAAGTGCTCAATAAATGTTAGCTATTGGAGTACATATGACAAAAGCAGTTTCTTAGGTGTTAGTATGCTATACATGGCTTGCAAAAGGTGTATAATTACTTGATCAGCTCTGAATTTATTCCTTGATTTTATTATAACTTTCATTAACTCTGTATTGGAGAATGTAAAAATATAAGTCTCCAATACTTGTTTCCGTCTCTGGACCAAGTGAAATATTTCAGTCCATTTGACATTTTCTTCCCAAAAACCGTTAACACTAATGCTTCTTCCACCCTACAAAGGAAGGCAGGAATCCACTCTTAAATGTCCCAATTCAGTGAGAGTTCTTGAAGCCCCTTGGACTTTGCCCACTATTGGCCTTTCCCTTGTGTGTCCATCTTTTCTGTTACTCGGTTCTGAAAACTGGAATCTAGGATTGGTTATCTAGATCCTCAGTCAGTTTCATGTGTTTGACCTCTGAGTCCAGTTAATTAAACCATTATCTCTAGCTCTGTTTCCCAGACTGACTTGTCACTGTGATAACATCTACCCTCACAATATCCTCGAATAGGAGAAATTAGAGGGATTTTAACAGGCATCTTGTCTTCCATGGAAGGAATTCTTTTCTGCCTGTTGAGTGCTGTACTGAAAGACTTCTGCTGAAGGAGACGTTACTTATTTAGTTGAAAATCCTTTCCATGATTAATAAATCACTGCCTTTTGTATAATCAAAATGCCTGCTTGGCAATCTATTATGTTATATACCTCACCATGAAAAGATTACATTTTTGCATGCCTGATCTTCAAAATATTGAAAACAACTATAATGCTTAAATTTTACCTTTTCCAATTTAAGCATCCTCAATTATATCATTCTTCATGATTTCTAGTCCTCTCCTCCCCATAGGAGTGACCGTCTTTAATTAGTTCTTAATTATATTAATAGCTCATACATAACCATGCTTTCTTTTTTAGAAAGAAGTTTTTCTTGGAAAAAGCACAGCAAAGCAACAGAGGAATTGAATAATTTTTTGTTGTTGTTCATAATACATTTTACCAAATGCAGTGGGCCTATTCTCCTCTTCTTGCCCTAAATTTTTTTCCCCAGGGCCGTTTTTTCCTTATCAGTTTTCTATGAAGATTATTATTTTGGGTCCTAGTTTTAGCATTGCTATCACAAATGTGTTATGCATTTTAACTCATTCTTGGTTATAAACTCCTTATTCCACCCTTTGTGTTGATATGCTTTCTGTGTGTGGATAACACATGGAATTGTACACTGGTAGGGCCCCATGTCTTTTGCCTTATTCACTATAGTTTTTTTAAATTATAAATCAAAATTCCTTTTTTAAACCCTCCATAATTTTTAACTGTATTTCTCTTGAGAGTCCCTGAATATGGAATTATATCCATATTTCTCTGAACTCTTTGAAATCTACTGACTGAAATTGTAAGGTGATCATATTGGCTATGCATTTATGTAACTATTTAAAATTCTAATATAAAAATATCACTTTCTCTCAAGGTTGACATCACTTCTACTTTATGTACAAATTTTTGTACAAAACAGTGGAATTTATCACACTGCTTGCTCACCTTTATGAGAAATTATGAGAGTGAAAACACATTAAATGTATTTTAGATTACTGGTATATAACAAGTAGTGCTGTTCTTCCTTGCTGACTCTGTTTTTAGACAAGTCTTACTATTGATAATAAGAAAGTTTAAGGCACACCCTCCTTTTGACCAGACTGTCAAATTAAATGCCTATAACTGCTTCACTTCTGTTTCTTTCTCAAATAATTTCTATTTACTTCCACATTTAGACCTATGGATTCATACACACATGCACAAACATACTTGCTTATCATGAAAAACTACAAATTGGATGTTTTTTGTAAACAAATTTTAATGATCCATTTAGTCATAAATCTAATCCAATAAATATCAGATACCAATAGTTTTATTGCTTTTTCTTTAGCATTTTAGATTTATTTATAAAATATGGCTTATTATTATATATGTATATGTGCCTATGTACATATGTGATTTATGTGTGTATACATGTGATTATATGTATATATAATTGTATAAGATTAATTATTCTGTTTCCTGGTTCTTTTCTCTTGTTTTTTTCTCAAAATTACTGAGTACTTTCCTGACACAGTTTCATATTTTTCACTAGGTCACCATACAACTAGTTCATGCTTGATTCCATGACTCCATTATTCTATACATGTTGCATTGATTAAACTGAGTAGTAGCCAGTTTTTTAATTTTGATTGGTATTATTTATCTTTCTTTCTTAAGTGTTACTTTAAATTCTTCTTAATCAGAACAGTGAGTTTGGTACAAAATATACTCTTCCTGATGTCCTAAAAAGAACTCTGTCACCTATCAAGTGGTAAAACATCTGAAATTGTTAGCCATGGGCCACAAAAATAATAATTATAAGTTTTTCTTTCTTGAAAACTAATATATTATCCTCACCTATCCAAAATCATGGCCTTATACTGGAAGAAGAGATAAAAACACCAGCTTCCCCTCAGAGCTTTCAGTTTCCTTCCCAAGAAGACATATTCCATGATCCTTCTACCAGATTTGTTCAGTTATTTAACAGATTCTTATTGAGTGCCTTCTCTGTGGCAGCCATTCTCCTACCTAGACAGTCAGGTGAATCTGCCGTAAGGGGAAAGAACTAATAATAATAACCTGGTCAACTGATTGCATTTGCAGGTTGTACATAACCCATGGTTTGTTGTGGAGACAGGAGTTCAGGTCTGAAGCCAAATCCTACTTGAGGTAGTCAGATCCCTTCAATTTCTACTACTGATCTGTGATTCAATTCAGCCTACAGAATTTTCTTAGGAATATGTTGGGACTACTGTTATACATGATCAGAAAGATTGATTCAAACTCTCCAGCCATGCTTAGAAAAACTGAGTTGGCTCCTTAAAGAATGTGATGGGTCCCCACCCTGATAAGGTAGATGTATTGGCTCTTGTACACTACCATATAGGGATCTTGAGATTCAGGAAAGCAATGCCCACTGGGATATTGCAATCTTTCTTATTCCTGGGCATTCTTCATGTCTATAAGTTCTCATGGTCTTACCTTTAAAGAAATCATATATTCCCTTACTGTCTCTGCTGGCATCTTGCCATATCACCATTGTCACAAGTACACAAATACTCTCAGAAGGCAACATATCTCTCACTCAGAAATATCGGTCAACATTCTACCGACAAAGCTCTACCTTCAGGCAGCTTTGATAGGAACTTGATACAACTCCTTGATGCCCCTAAATTTATCTGCTCTAAGACAAATATATCATTTTAAAGCTCATAGTTCCTATTTTTCATCTGTTGTCCATTTCTACACATCTAAGGGATCATGGCAATGATCACAACGGTTAAATTTGCAAGATAGGTAGCTACTTGGAAAATTACCCAGTTGCTATCAGCAATGATATTTGAGCTAGAGTCCCAAGATTTTACATATCACCCATGTCTTTGTGGGTATTTTATTTTAATTCTTAATTTTCAAAGAAATGTCCACTGTGTCAAGGAGAAGACACCATTAGAAAGTACTTATGAATCATCAAAAAGAACATAGAGCAAGAGTGAAAAGTGATGTCTAAGACCAAACACCAATGATCTGAACAGAGCATAATGATTACTTGCACATAGTAAGCACGGCATAATCAATATTACAGAAATATAGTGTTTGAACAATTATGACAACATTCTATGAGGTTTCCTTGTCTCCAGTGCACATGCAGTCCTTCCTCCATGCACTGTTCCTAGTTAGGCATAACAATCTGTAATAACTTTGTATTCTCCTGCATATAAAACCCCAATTTTCAAGCTGGCATTCCTGGCCCGGCACCATCGCTGTTTTCTAATGTGCCTCAAGTCCACTCTCTACTGCTGATGACTTCTTGCACTCTTTTTTCAAGAACTAGCCAAGCACCCCTCCTATGACAGGATTTCTGCTCCCTGCTTATCTCTATACCTTTCTACCATACCTGAAACTTGCCAATGTGTATTGTCTACTTTCTTTTATAAGTAAACTTTTTTAGAAGTAGAATCCTGTATACATTCAAAGAATTGTACAAATCATAAGAACATATATATATATATATATATATATATATATATATATATCTTGATTAACTGTTTGTAAGTGAATATACCCATGTATCCGCTACATAGATGAAGAAATAAAAATTGCCAGGAGTCCTGATGTTGTCCTATGCCATTTCCTCACCATCACTCTCTGTAAATGGAAATATTATTCAGACTTCCATCACCATGGATAATTCTCTTACTTTTTAATGTCTTATAAATAGAATTACTTGTACTCTTTGTTTCTGACTTCTTTTGTTCAATATTATGTTTGTGAGGTTCATTCATAGTTTTTGCATGAAACAGTAGTTTGCTCATTTTCATTGTTGTATTTTTTTGTTTTTGTTTTGTTTTGTTTCGAGACAGAGTATTGTTCTGTCACCCTGGGTAGAGAGCAGTGGCATCGTCGTAGATAACTGCAACCTCAAACTCCTGGGCTTAAGCGCTCCTCTTGCCTCAGCCTCCCCAGTAGCTAGGAATACACGTGCCTGCCAGGGTGCCCGGCTAATTTTTCTATTTTTAGTAAAGACAGGGTCTTGCTCTTGCTAAGGCTGCTCTCGAACTTCTGAGCTCAAGCCATCCTCCCACCTTGACATCCCAGAGTGCTAGGATTATGGGCGTGAGCCACCACACCCAGCCATGTATAGCATTCTATTTTTTGAATACATCACAATTTATTCATCTACTCTACTACAGATAGACAATTGAGTTGTTTCCAGATAGAAGCTATTAAAAATAATGTCTTTTTATAAATGTGCTTTTACATGTTTTTGGTACACATATTTATGCATTGTGGAAGTACGTCTATTTAGGAATAAAGCTGTTAGATCTAGCAGTTGAGTAGGCTAAACCTTAGTTAATACACAAATTAGTATTCATAATATTATAAATTTTATAGATGTCTTTGTTAGATTAAGAAATTGCTTTTCTATTCCTAGATTGCTAAGAGTTTTTATCATGAATCAGTGTGGAATTTTATCAAATGATTTTTAATGCATCTTTGGAATGATCATATTATTTTTCTCCTTTATTTGGTTAGTGGCGTAAAATATACTGATTAATTTTTGAATATTGGACAAACTTACATTTTTGAAATAAATATAACTTTTTTGTTGTGTACAATAATTTTTATGTGCTACTGGACTTTATCTGCTGATATTGTGTTAAAGATTTTTTTTTACTCTATGTAATTTTCCTTTCTTGTAAAGTTCTTGTAAGGTTTGGGTACAGAGTTAATGCTAGTCTCATAAATACGTATTTATGATAAGGAAAGAATTTTATCTTTCTTTTTTATTTCATGCAGAAAGCTAGAATAATTGTAGGGCATAGCTCATTTGTTTTCATTCTCTCTGTGGTCACAACTCTGTGCCTATTTTTTTTTTTCAGCATATTATGGGGGTACAGATGTTTAGGTTACGTATGTTGCCCTTGCCCCCCCTGCCCCCCCAAGTCCGAGTTTCAAATATGTCCATCCTTCGGGTGGTGCACATTGCACTCTTTGTGTATGCATATACCCGTCCCCTCCTCCTTCCTCCCCCCTCCCCCCTCCCCCCGCCCAACGTCCAATAGATGTTATTCTTATATGTGCACTTATGTTGTACCTATTTTTAAATATCTGAAAAGAGTTGTTTTGTGATTTTTTTCTGGATTTCCAGTGTTTAAGGCAAGAGGATAAATTCAGACTCCACCACCAGTATTAATATTTTTTATCTGTCTATCTTCCAGTTCATTATTCCTCTGTTCAGCTATATCTATATGCTGTTACAAATCTCGTATTAAATTACTAACTTCAATAATTTCATTTTATAGTTCTAGAATATTCATGTGATTCTTATTCATTGATTCCATTTTGTGTGAAGTACTCCAGAGAGTTTTTAGTTTCTTAAAATATTAATATTATTCAAAGATATCTTAACGTTGTATGTCTTAATTTCAGTATTACATCATCTGTAGACCTCTTTCTTTTGACTGTTTCTTTCTTCATGGGATTTTGTTCATTTGCTCCTATGGCCTAACATATATGATCATTTTTTAAAATTGAATTCCAAATATAGAGGATGAAGACTTGAAGGCTCTGGATGATGTCATAATATTTTCTCCAAGCAGACAATCTGAGTAGGACAGATCATCTTTATCTTATTAGGAATTGAGGTGATTGGAGACTGGGTTTTAAAATTGGTGAGGGTAATTTATTTCTGACTTGGCCTTTCTTCTAGAGCATATCCCTTCTGGGTTCTCATTGTAAATGTGGGGTTAATTCAGAATCCCTCCTGCTTTGCAGGGCTTAACCTCCTATTTTTGTCTTCCCAGCATTGTGAAACTGCAAAAATAAAATAAAATAAAATAAAAAATAAAACCAAAAAACAATAAAACCTCTGGTTATTCTCCTTGACTTCAAGGTCTCTAGTCTCATGAAGTTTAGGAATCTTCAAATCCCTCAAGGGAAAGTATAACTAAATGTCAATTTCACCTCAATATATTTCTCTTTTTCTTAAGTCCTTAGCCCTTCAAAACCTTCCTCTTTTGGTTTCTCTACAATGACTTCAAACAGCTATTTTTTGTATTTCGTCCACTTTTTGTATTGTTCTCCATGCAAAGCATGTTCTAATAACAGGATTCTTTATTATGGGTTATGAAAAAAAATCAGTATATATTTTATAGACTTTTGGGCTATAAGATATTTTTTATATATGACATATATTTTACTAGATTATTAGTTTCTTACAGTCCAGAATTCTTGGCTTCTCATCTTTGGTTGTTCAGGGACTGACATAGAGTCAGCTGTAAATAATTATTAAGGTTTTTAGTTATACCTCTTATACCCACCCAGGTCCCCCTCCACACACAAAAGTCCTGTTCTGAATACTCCTCTTCTGAACTCTTGCATACCTCTCTACTTGCTACTTTCCTAAATCTTAGTATCATCAGTCTGTTCTATCCCCTGACATGTCCCTGATCTTCTTAAAACATTGTTTTAAAATACTTCAGGAATTTTTTCTTTCCTGACCTTAACCAAGTGTGATCAGAGCATAATCTATCATACCTCAGCAAACATATTCTCAATGTTCTGTGTCACATTGATGCTTTAAGTAAAGAGTTAGTACCGCATTCTGTCTTCCTCAGACAGTGAGCCCCTTGACAGCAGAAGCTGTCTCTTAACATATAGTACCTTCCTGACATGAGTTCACCACCATGTACAACAACAGATAGTTTGACACATGTGGACTTGGTCATCTGTAAACCTTGCAAAGGAGACTAAATCATTTTTTAGCTGATTAGGCATAATAGGCTTCTCATTTGGCTCTGATTCCTAAGCCATTATAATCAGAAAACATGATTATTAAATTAAAGCAATGCCTTCCAGCCCATGACATAAACTTGAATATGTACTTTGCCACTAAGGAATACATTAGCAGAGTTTTGCAAACTATTTTGAAAGCATATATTACACATCATTCAAGATTTAAATTCAATGTATTAGGTCATAAACAACAAAAAGAAAAGTTAATATTCTTCCCAGGATGAAAAAATATAAATACATTTGCATTTATTAATATAAAATTCCTCATTTTTATCATCTTGAGTTTGTCCTAGAAAACATTCAATACTTTAAGTTATCATTCTAAACATCTTCATCAACAAGGACAGAACCTTCTCTTCTAAGACTTTACCATAAAATAGTTAATAAAATTTCAGCAATAATGTAAACAAAATGGAGACTTTTTCATTAACTTAATCTTTCACAAACACTTGCATTTATTTTCCTATCCCTAGAATCTGTTCTCTAGTCAGAAAATATCTACCTTTTAATAGAACTTGATGGTAATCTCTGAGGGGAAGCAATATCCATAAATGTTAGTCTTTATGTTTGAGCATTGAAATTAACAGTAAATAAGCCTTTAATCAACAATCACACTTAACAAACGTACAAGTAGACACATGGAGAGTAAAATATCAGCATAATTCTTTCCCCATATGCAAATACCGGTTGAAGCGATTGCTGCTACTTCACTTAACAATCAGAATGCTGGAATGTTCTGGATCTACTACAACTCTACCTTTATATATCAGAATAAAGACATATGGAATTTTTTAAAATTATATTTGTCTTTAAAGATTAGCAAACATGTCCCTTCTGTCACTTTTATCTAATTAAGCATTATTTTCCTGATATAAGTAAAAAAATAACAAAAAATAAAAGATAAAAATGCTTGCACAAAAGCATGCTTAATCCAACTAGTAAATAAAAAAAGAGAGAGAGAAAGAAGAATAAAAAGAAAAAAGTAAACATGGCACAGTAGGAGAATAAAGCTTCTGGGTAAAGAAAGCAAAGCTGTGTGACAGATGGAAAGGTCTCAATGGATGAATGGTACTACTACAAATAAGTAGCAGGCAGCCAGAGGGAATCAAATAATGATTATGGAAGAAAAATGAGGGTTAAAAAAGATGAAAAGAATGTTTTGACTCAAGCTAAAGATTCTATGTTAATAAAATTTCTTATTTTTAAAATATATTTCATTGCACATCAATGAAGGATAGAAAATAATTCATGTCAAATCAGGTAGACAGCTGACAAGTAAACCAGTATGGACAATGTAAAAAGCTCAACATGTCCTTGGAGAGGAAGGAATGCATTCCACAATTTGTACTGGCATGCCCCCAAACCTGAACAGATTACTTTCTGACGATCAATATCTGTAACCACCAGAGGCCTGTTAGAGAGTTTTTAAAAAATCAGCTTCAAAGAGACTTGGTCCCCAGCTTACATTTTATTTTTGCCAGTGGGTGCTGAGGTAAGAGTTTTGGACAAGGCTCATTTTTCTTCTCTTTATAGGGCTGTGTATTGAATATGAAGTGCCCTAGCATGTTCTGGGGCTCTAGTCGGCTGGATTCAGCCCTGTTTTTTTTTTATAGATGTTGTGAAAGAGGACCAACTTTCCTCACCAACTTGAAACCAGCCTGTGCACATTCAACTCAATGGTAAATTCTAGCCTCTCTTTACGTGGATTTTCAATAGCAGATGTTGAGTCATCAATTTGATTTTAGCCTGTTGTTGAGTAAAATGGAGTATTTTCTTTTGAATTAAGTGGTGTTATAGTTACTTTACTTGTAAACCTAGAACACTTCCTCTCTTCCCACTTCTGTAATATGCTCAAATATCAGTGAATCAAAGAAATAGTTTTCCTAACATCTTTCTACCCATAATGAAATAATTAAAAATTTATTTATAACAGTGTAGGAAATTAAAAACAAACATCAAACAAAACACACAATTGCCCTGTTTTACCAATTGTAGAACACTTAATACAATCTAGAATAAATCTTTCCAAAATATAATCTATAGCACTCTAGCTTGAGACATGCTCCTATTAAATTATACATGATAAATTATATCTTGGCATTCTGTACATTGCTAGCAACAACCTCTTAGCAATTAACACACACTATCGAGTGAATAACTCTAAGAGGTCCCATAGAAAATGAACCTACTTAACTTTGTTTAACCAAGAATTTCCCTAATCCATTTAAATCAAAAGCTATTTAAAATCCTGCAAAACTTTAGGGGGTATGTATATATATGTGTGTGTATATACACATACATATATAGAGTTACATACATACATATATATATATATATATATATATATGGAGTTATTTGCCAAAATTGTGTCTTGAGCTTCACTCAAGTGCATTTGATCATTTCCTCCTTGGCTAAAATAAGTTTTTCTAAATATTGAATATGAAAAGTACACCTGAGAAGGCAGAGAATGATATTTCTCCCTACATCTCATTTAATACCCAGAACCTGCCTATCTAAAATGAAAGTTCACAGGATGGAGTGTGATAAAGAGGGAAGAGAATCCCCTTCTCATAAGGATGCATTCTACTCCTCTGCTCAATATTTCTCCACCCCCAATTAACGGTGAGTGCTATTAAAAGCAAACTCAAGGATGATGGATGAAAACATCAACTGTAGCTTTTAATCACAAAGCTCTAGCATTTCAATAGTGTTTGTAGGTGTAGGGAATAGTGAAATTATTAGACACTTAAATAGATGGATTAGGAAAGGCTCTGAATTAGTTGCTGGAGAAATTTCAAAATAGGAAGCTGATTAATTAATGCACAAAATGCAAGTGAAATCTTATAATTAATTTAAAAAGTGTATAATATCTGAATTGTGATATTTAAATCAATTTGAGAGGTGCCATGTTTGAAGAATAGAAACATTATATAAATTTCAAATTGTTTTCTTATCTTTTATATTACTATTCCCAAAAGATGTTACGTAAAAATTCAACGAAGTTAATTTCTAGAGCAATGAATATTATATTCCATACTTGCACATTCCCAATACAAATTATCATGATAAAGGTTCTGAAAAGTCCTGCAATGCAGAAGGGTTTTAGTTTTGCTTAATTAAGTTTTTCTCCAACTTAATTGACTAGAGATCCATATTCATGTAGTAAGCCTATTAATAATGTCATAGGGTTTACTTTGGGAGCTAGTTCCCATGGTTTCTTATAACAGATCATGTTCATAAAGTTATGGAGATGTAGAAAAGTTTACAATACTTGAGAGAGTAACAAGTGGTAATATATTAAAACAGTATTTCTTAAAGTGTGATCCAGGAAGCCCAAGGCTTCCCCGAGATACTTTCAGAAATCCATGAGGACAAAGATCTTTTAATAACACTAAAATATCATTTGCTTTGGCACTATCACTGTCTTACAGATATACAGAGTCTACATGATATGTAATAATGTCATCGCTCTGACAGATAATAAAAAGGGTGCTTAGATGTTTTGCATTATAAAAATGCTTAGTTTTGATTTCAAATATTATACAAATAAATATTGTTACATATAACCCACATAAACAAAAGTTCTTGGAGTGCTCAGTATATTTTAAGAGTTAAAGGAGGTTCTAAAACCAAAAAGGTTGTTAACAACTGTTTTAAAGTAAACATAGGATTGCTAGACTGAATGGTTTTCTACTTTTAGTCTTTGAGGAATCTCCATACTGTTTTCCATAGAGGTTGTACTCATTTGCAATCCCACCACCAGTGTTCATATGGTATTTGTTTTTGCATTCCTTTCTATCTGCATCCATGCCAGCATCTATGCTTTTTGGACTTTTTAATAAAAGCCATTCTCACAGGGGTAAGGTGATATCTCACTATAGTTTTAATTTGCATTTCTCTGATAATTAGTGATGTTGAGCATTTTTTCATATGTTTATTGGCCACTTGTCTATCTTCTTTTGAAAAACTTCTGCTCATGTCTTTTTCCCACATTTTAATGGGGTTGTTTTTTTCTTGCTGATTTGCTTGAGTTTTTTGTGGATTCTGGTTATCTGTTCTTTATCGGTGTATGGTTTGTGAATATTTTCTCCCATTCTTTAGGTTGTCTATGTGCTCTGTCAATTGTTTCTTTAGCCGTGCAGAAGTTTTTTAGTTTAATTAAGTTCCATTTATTTATTTTTGTTGTTGGGATTGCCATTGGGGTCTTAGTCATAAATTCTTTGCCTAGGCCAACATCTACAAGAGTTTTTTCTACATTTTCTTCTAGAATTATTATGGTTTTATGCCTTACATTTAATTCTTTTATCCATCTTGAATTAATTGTTGTGAGTGGTGAGAGATAGGGTTCTGTTTCATTCTTCTGCATGAGGAAAGGAAATCTTTCTATCAAAAAGACATCTGTACTCAAATGTTTATTGCAGCACAATTCACAATTGCAAAGATGTGGAATCAACCCAAGTGCCCATCAATTCATGAGTGGATTAAAAATGTGATATATGTATACCATGGAGTATTACTCAGCCATAAAAAAGATGAATTAATGCCTTTTACAACAATTTGAATGGAACTGGAAACCATTCTCCTAAGTGAAGTATCTCAGGACTGGAAAAACAAACCTCACATGTACTCATTATTAAATTGGAACTAACTGATGAATACACATGTGCACAAAGGGAAGTAAAACTTAGTAGAAATCAAGCATGGGGGAGTGGGAAGGAGGGGAGGGACAAAACCCACCTAATGGGTACAATGAACACTATTTGGGTGATGGACACACCTATAGCCATGACTATAAGTATTAAAAAAATGATCCATGTAATCAAAAACATTTGTAACATCCCTTAATATTCCGAAGTAAAAAATAATAATAAATATAGTTTGGGTGCCTTCTTTAAAAGTGGGGAGCCTACAGTAGAGTCTGAAAGTTTACTTTTAAAGGCGACTTCTTGGTATTTTAATAGCCTTCGGATCAATGAGAGAGGACATTCTATGTATGTATTTTACTGACCAAAGTAAACCTCAGCACTTCCAGTATGACAATGAATTCTATTAGTGCAGAATTAATCGTAACATTGGTATGAGCAAAAGAAGAAAACATTTTATCTACCTTTTGTTTTTTAGTATTTTATTTTGTGTCAGGGACTAAGCTGGGTAAATTTATATGAACTAGATAGCTTGTACTTTGACCTTTGGGTGACCAAATGTCTATGACTTTAATTATAGGTATGAAAATATGTCTGAGTTTAAGCCTCTAGGTCTTAAAAATAACAACTCATTGCTGGCCACAGTGTGTACTCCTACAGTCTCAGCTACTCAGTAGGCTGAGGTGGGAGAATCACTTGAGCCCAGGAGTTTAAGGCCAGCCCAAGCAACACAGCAAGACCCCATCTCTTAAAAAAACAAAATTAATTTATTAATTAATTTAAAAATAACAACTAATTTAAAATATGAATAAGAAAGTACCACAAGGAAACAGACTAATTTGTCTGATATAACTTCTCATTGAGTCCATTGGAGATGGTCTAGACAGATTTTTTGGATATCATGCTATTTTGTAATTGGTGGGTATAAACATGAAGCAACATACTAAGTGATGAGAAACAAGGCAAGTCCTTCAGTCCATTATTCTCAAACAACCTGCTTCATGGCATGAATCACTGGTAAGTACATTCTCCTTTTAGACTGTTCATTTGCTTTTTGGAAATTAGATAAAAAGGGAGCTGTTCTATTAAGACTTCTACCTACAAATTTCTTAAACATATCAGATAAATAAAGTCTATGCTCAGAAATGATCAGGCAACACATGTAAATCCAGAGAAAGAGTAGTATCACATTAGAACTCTATTGACTGTATCAGTGCTGATAGATTATTTGAAAAATACAGAGTAAATACCATTGTATGCCAGGCAATAGGCAAGGCTCCAGGGATGATACACATGGACAAAGGCCCTGCCTTCACTGGATTTTGATTGAGGAGATATACACAAATAAAATCAAATTTCAGGGGCATGCTATACTATTACCTGAATAAGGAATGTCTAATCTTGGGACATTAGAGCAACATTTCCCCCAAAATATGACATCTAATTGGGATATGAAGAATTAGGAAGAGTTAATGAGGCATAAAGTGTAGTGAAGAGTGTTCAAAAGCCAGGAGGTCAGGGAGAAGATGGCACATTCAAAGAACTAACAGAGGTAACCATTGCAGGATTGTGGCGTGTGTGTGAAGGCAGGGTGGAGGCTGAAAAAGAGGTGGACTTAAGGAAAAATCTCACCCTGTAGGTCATGTTAAGGAAGTCGGATTTTATTCTAACAGCAACTAAAGTCATTGAACGGTTTTAAGAAATAGAGTAGCATTATCAAGTTTGAGTTTTAGAAAGATCAATTTGGCTGCTTTTTGAAGAATAATTAGGAAGAGGGAAAGATTGGAAGCAAAGAAAGCATTTAGAAGAGACAAGAGACATAATCATGACCTAAACTGAGGTAAGAATGGAGGCGAATGGATCACTTTAAGATTTATTTACAATGTTGTATCAATAAATATTAGTAATGGATATTAAAAAGAGAGAGAATTGAATAACAACAAGCAGGTTTTGGGCCAATGAGAAAGGAAATGCAAGGGGCAGAAAATCTAAAGGGAAAGATGAAGAGCTGAGTTTTGGATATACGGAGTTCAAAGTAATTCTAAGAAATGTAAAAATGGTCAATAAGCAATTGGATATTCATATCTGGAACTAAGGAATGTGAGTTTCACTGGCATGCAAATGGTCATTTAAACAGTGGAAGTATATGAGATCTCCCTAGTGTGGGGTAAAAACAAGACAGGGACTGGTGTTGAGTTTAAGGTACACAAATATGGTAATTGGTGATATGATAATCATTTTCTAAAACATCAATATAATTTCCTAATTTAAAAATATCCTTTATGTACACTCTATTTCTCTGGCTTTTTTATTCATATATCCCCCTTTCCCAAGCATGGCACGAAGCAGCATAGGATCTTGGCACAGGTAATGACTGGTTCTGTGGAATGCTTACTACATCCCAGACTTATTACTAAGCATATTTCATGCATTATCTTACATATGTAGTAGGTGCTATTACTATCCCTATTTTTAAATGAAGGCACTGAAATGTAGAGTTGTTAAATAACTTGCACATAGTCACATAGTGGGGAAGCCATGAAGCTTAGAAAAAGAAATCAAAAGAGAACTAGATGGATATGAAGAAGAACAGAAGATCAAGGGGCTCCTGTTTTCAAAGGAGTATTTAGAGATACTGCTATTTACAAAGTTGCATCCTGAATAATCTTCATTTTTCTCATTTGTAATTAGACCATGGTACCCAATGATACTCCGGAGAAAGTTCCTCTTGGAAAGCCTAGTTGTAAAGCTCTCTCAAGATTGTCAGGAACCTGGCCCACTAGTTCAGATGCCTGAATCCCTTGTTTACAGATTTTTCCTCAAGTCCAGCATCACTTGAAATTTCTGTTCGTTAGCCCTAGATGGTTCCCCCTGTATCACTGGCTAGTCCCAGAGCCCACTTACAGTCAAAAGTGAAATAAAGTGAAAAGAAATCAGGTTTCTTCTTACTTTGTTGTACTTACTCTGTGATGGGAGTAAGCAGATTTTGTACATCATTTTGTGTGGGATCTTGTTTCAGAGTTATTTTCTATTTGTATATTTGATAACAAAGTGATATAGGATATTATGAACTCTCTCCATGAGGTCATTCTCTGTTCACTGCATATAATTATCCTGGCAGCAATCAAGTTGCAAGTATCTTCTCAGTAACTCTATATATCAGTTGATAATAAGGTAATGTGTATACTTTGAAATGAAAGAATTCTACTCCAAATATTCTATACTTAACCAAAATGTCATTTTAAAAGAGTAAAGAAATAAAAGAAATCCTTAAGCATATATTCTCTGAAGGAGTATACGAACCATGAAACTCTCTTTTAAAAAATTAATAAGCATAGATGCCTCAAAAATCATCATATTAAAGAAATAGTGGGGGGGGGAGGGCAAGATGGCCAACTAGAGACATCATTTGCTGGAACATCCCAGAGGGAGGGAAGGGTTTCAGATAAAGGAGAGGGGGAATGGGCACAGCTCAGGTGTAGTTCAGAGGAGGAAGTGCCAGAGCCTGCCACACTTCACTGAGGGAAACTGAAGCAGAATAGGAAAAGGAAAAAGAAGAAAAGATATTGACAAGGATAAAACCTAGAAAGGCTCTGAGCCAGTGAAGGTGTAAGAGGGGATTCTATTTTTCCTTCCCACACACCTTCAGTAATCAGCAGGCTACTGAGTTGTTTGGAAGCTTTTCCACCCTTACAATCCCAAGCACTGCTACAACCACTTAATTGTGTGGAGAACTACTATGATGCCAGAGCTTGAACATTCCATGCAGGCTTCCTTTCAGGGAGTGGGACTAGAGGAGCCAGGATCCTGGCTATCTTCCATTCAGACTCTTTTCCTTACCTGCCCCTCCCCCACCCACTGCAGTTGGGAAGGCAGATTGAGACTTTCAGGAGCGGCCACCTCTCATCTGCTGGAGCATCCTCCACTCTGAGAGTTCCACAGAAAGTGGGGCTCACACCTTTCCCCTTGAGGACCTGCAGTGGACCCAGGGTGCCCGGTTTGGGAGTTTCCTGCATGCCGGCACTCCCCAGAGATGCATACCAGTGGGTCAGACATGAAGGCTAGATCCCATGACCCCTGGACTTGAGTTGGTTGCTAGAAGGAACAAGGGAGAAATTTGAGAGCTTGACTTGGGAGGCAAAGGAGCCCATGTGGTCAGAACTGATGGGAGAGTACAGTGTGGATCCAAGTACCAGTGATCTGGTGGATCACCCATCTCCCCACAGGAAAGTCATGCTATAAGATAAGGGCAGATCCCCTGGGGTGAAGTTCCAAGCCCACAATGCCATTGCTGCCCAGCATCGTTTATTCAGTCTCCTGGTTGCAAACAGACACTGGAGGGAGACTCTCAGGGCAGCGGTAGCAAGAGAGGGGTGGAGCTTACTCTCACAGCCAGTTGGTGAATTACAGATGGCTCCTCCCCCACAAGAAGTCTTTCCAGTTTGGAGAGGCCACTTTGGCTATCTCGTCTAGCAGCCATTCCCAGGGCCCTAGAGCCCTGTCAAGACTTTGCAGAGCCTTACAGGGCTCACTCAACCTAATCCTGCCTAACCTCCTTCCTCCACCCATCTCTGCTGTGGTAGAGAGAACAAGCAATCCTCTGGGAGCTACAAGGGCCCTCCCACTGCCTGGGGCATTCAAGCACATCTCCTAAGGGGCTAGAGCCTATTACAGGCACAAAAGAACGTCTCTGCATTTAGCTCTTTCAAGCAAGTATCAACCACTGACAGCGAGAACAACTATATAGCTCATTAAAGCCTCTACTGACTCAACCAAACAGGGCATGGCCAATTCTTACAAGCACTACCCACCAACTCAGAGATTAAGCTGGAGGTCCCAATACAATTCATACTTCTGGGAACAGGGGAAGATAGCAGAATGGAAGCAAACTGAGGGTGCACTGCTTTTTAGGAGAAGAACAAAAGTTGCAGACAGGTTGAGCTGAGAGGGGTCTCCCTCCTCCACTGTAGGCTTCTGAGCTGATCAGGGAACTGCTCGGAGTCTGTGCAGAGACACTGCACTGAAGAACAGGTGCAGTAGAGATCTCGTGGCAGCCAGTCCCCAGTTTCTGAAAGTGATGCCATCCTGATCACTCTGATGCATGGAGCCAGGTCCATTTGTGAATCAGCTGTCCAGCAGTAGCCTTTGCATCACCCCCACCAGGCTGGGGAGGGAAAAGACAGAAAAGAAGCTACTCCATGTTGTGTCCTGTGACTAAGGGCTGAGCACGCCTACTCCCCTGTGCTCCCCTGTGTGGGAACTGAGCAGAAGGGGAGCCTCCGATGCCACAGGCACCACCTGGGAAGCTTTGGGCAACAGCATCAGCAGGTCCTAAGTGTGGTGAAGGAACCTTAGCCAACCAACAGCTCTGGCCCACCTACACAGTCCCTGAAATGCTAAGACAAATCACTGCCTGTGCAACTGGGCATCAGCAGTCTCCACACTTGTAGAACAGCCCTCCATATGTGTGGCACTACCACCATAATCCCCAAAGCCAGCTCTGAAGCCCTCACTGCACCTGAGCCTAAGGCTCTGCCCCGGTAACTCGAGGGCCCTACTGTGCCTGTGATACCACCCCTGAGACTCCAGAGTTGAACCTGGGCCCTAAGATCCCACCACTGTGTACCCACCACTGTTGCTGAGGTGGTGGAACCTCACCAAAGTCCAACACTTCACTTAGAACACCCCACCCTTGAGCAGCCATTACTCCTAGATTTGGTGTGAGGAAATCCCTACTGACCAGTAATTCATGACCCCTGCCTAAATAGACTCACCCAGCTGCCACTATTACCTCCACTGGGTGACCCCAGCCAGAGCAATCATCAAGGAGAGGATCTCAACAAGCCCCCAATGCAAACTTCAAACAACGAGCCAGGGAACGTCCCTCCACCCCACATGAAGATCACGCTGGTTCGAACTGTGGCAATCAGAGGCGATTGGGTTAGAATAGAACAGCTCTTCTACAGGCTCTTAGTGCACCAACCCCTCCCCTGATGTGCCAACATTCCAGAGTAGGACACAAAAGCTCCATCTAGGGTTCTCCCCTTCCCTGAAATAAACAATAGAGTTCCCAGCAAAAGAGAATAGGTGCCCTGAAATCCTTTTAACCCAGAGCCGAGAGAAAAGGAGCCAGATGAAAAGAACCAGCCAAAGAACCCTGGCAACATGAAAAAGTAAAATAGTTTACTACCCCCAAGGGAACACAATTGATCTATATTAGTGGACTCCACCCACAAGGAAATTGCCAAAATAACAGACATGGAATTAGAATATGGATGGCAAATAAGATCAATGGAATTGAAGACAAAGTTGAAAACCAACAAAAGAAGCCAAGAAAAATATTTCAAGAAATCAATGAAAAACTTGCTGGAGTTAGACAACATAAGCAAGGATATAATAGAATTTAAAGAAATGAAAGGGTCATTTAGGGAATTTCAAAACACAGCAGAAAGCTTCAACAACAGACTAAACCAAGAAGAAAAAAGAATCTCCAAGCTGGAAGACAAGGCTCTTGAGACAACCCAGTCATGCATAGAGGCAGAGAAGGGTTTTAAAAAGTCTGAGCAATCACTGAAAAAGATACGTGACTGTATGAAGCAAGCTAACATTCAAATTATAGGTATCCCTGAGGGAGAAGAAGAAACAGCTAAAAGCATGGAAAACCTATTTGAGGGAATTATTGAGGAAAACTTCCCTAGTGTCACCAGAGATTCAGACATACAGATACAAGATGGAAATCGAACACTGGGAAGACTCATAGCAACTCACACATGTCTGAGACACATAATCAACCTGCCTACACTCAAAATGAAAGAGAAAATTCTGCAAGCAGCAAGATAAAAACAACAAATAAGCTACAAAGAAAAACCCATAAGGCTAACTGTACACTTCTCAGCTGAAACATTAAAAGACAGAAGGGAATGTGGTCCCAGCTTCAATCTTCTTAAACAGAACTACTGCCAGCCTAGAATTTTGTATCCTGCAAAATGAAGTTTCACAATTGATGGAGAAATTAAGTCTTTTCCAGACAAGCATATATTGAGGGAATTTGAAATGAAGAGACCTGCCCTGCAGGAAAACTAAGAACAGCATTATACAAAAATCAGCACAACAGATACCCACCGTGTAAAATCACCCAAAAACCCTCCAAAACTCACAGTTCTTATAAAACAATATCATAAGAGGGAAAGCAAAGCAATTAGGTAATACCCAACAGGATAAACAGATCAACATCCCACATATCAATACTATCACTTAATGTTAATGGTCTGAATGCTCCTCTCAAAGGCATAGGCTACTGAATGAATGCAAAAATACAACCCAAATATCTGTTGTCTCCAGGAAACACATCTAAACCACAAGGACTGACACAGGCTCAATGTGATATTCTGGGTAAATGGAAATCAAAAGAGAGCAGGTGTAGCCACTCTCATATCAGATAAAATTAACTTTAAGCCAATGAAGGCAAAGAAAGACAAAGAGGGTCATTATATAATGGTAAAGGGAGCAATTCAACAAGAAGACATAAGAATTCTAAATATATATATATATACGCCTAACACAGGAGATTCCAGATACATAAAGCAAATTTTACTGGAGCTAAGTAAAGAAGTAAATAGCACCATCGTAATTACTGGGTACCTCAACACCCCACTGTCAGAGCTTAACAAATCATCAAAGCAGAAAATAAATAAACAATGGACTTAAATTGGAATCTACATCAAATGGACCTAATAGAGTTGACAGAAATTCTACCCAAAACTACTGAATATACATTCTTCTCAGCAGCACACAGGGCATTGTCCGAGATTGATCATATCTTAGGCCACAAAATGGGTCTCAACAACAACAACAACAAAAAAATCAAAATCATATCATGTATCTTCACAGACCACAGTGGAATAAAACTAGAAATCGATCTCAAGAGAAACATTCAACCCTACACAAAGTCATGGAAATTAAACAACCTACTGCTGAAGAATTATTGGGTCAAAAATGAAATTTAGATGGATGTCACAAGATTCTTTGAACTGAATGACAAAGGGGAACAAGTTATCAAAATCTATGGGATACAGAAAAAACATTCTGCAGGGGAAAACTCATAGCTTACATAAAAAACACAGAAATATCATGAATTAACAACCTAATGTCAAACCTCAAGGAACTAGAAAAGGAAGAACAAACCAAACCCAAAGCCAGAAGAAGAAAAGAAATACCAAAGGTCAGAGTACACCTAAATGCAATGGAAAACAAAACAAAACAAAACAAAACAAAATACAAAGGATCACTGGAACAAAAAGTTGATTCTATGAAAAGATAAATAAAATTGACCAAACTCATGCTAGATTAACCAAGAACAGAAGAGAAAGGACCCAAATAAGCTCAATCTGAAATTAAAAAGGAGACATTACAACTGATACCACAGAAATACAAAATATCATCCATAAAGACTATGAAAATCTCTATGCACATTAACTAGAAAACATTGAGGAAATGGACAAATCCCTGGAAACACAAAACCTCCCAAGACTCAATCAGAAAGAAATAGAACTCCTAAACTGACCAATAATGAGCAATAAGATTGAATCAGTGATAAAAATCCTACCAAGAACAACAACAAAAAAAGCCCGGGCCAGATGGAATCACAGCCAAATTCTACCATACCCAAAAAAAGACCTGGTACCCATACTACAGAAATTATTCCATAATATTGAGAAGGAGAGAATTCTCCCCAACTAATTCTATAAAGCCTGTATCACCTTTATACGAATGCAAGGAAAGGACACAACAACAACAAAAACTACACACCATTATCCCTTATTAATATAGATGCAAAAATCCTCAATAAAATACTAGCAAATCAAATTCAGCAGCACTTCAAAAAAAATAATCCACCAGAAACAAGTGGGCTTCATCCCAGAGATGCAAGAGTGTTTCAACATGTGGAAATCAATAAATGTGACTCACCACACAAACAGAAGCAAAAACAAATACCAAATGAACATCTCAATAGATGCAGAAAAAGCATTCAACAAAATCTAGCACCCTTTCATAATAAAACCCTCAACAAACTAGGCATAGAAGGAACATATCTCAAAATTATAAAAGCCATATATGACAAACTCACAGCAAACCTCATGCTGAAAGGGGAAAAGTTAAAAAATTACCCCCAAGAACTGGAAAAGACAAGCATTCCAGCTGTCACCATTACTATTCAACATAACGCTGGAAGTCCTAGCCAGAGTAATCAGACACGAGAAAGAAATTAATATGAATAAAATATTTAAATGTAGGGCACGAAACATAAGAATTCTAAGGGAAAATGTAGGAAAAACTCTTTTAGATATTAATCTAGGCAAAGAATTCTGACTAAGACCCCAATGGCAAGCAAAGCAACAATAAAAATAATATAAGAAGTAACTGCACAGCTGAGGAAATTATCAACAGAGCAAATAGGCAACCTACAGAATGACAGAAAATATTTGCAAGCTATATATCCATTAAAGGGCTAATAACCAGAATCTACAAAGAACTGAAGTAAATCAGCAAGAAAAAAACAACCCCATTAAAATGCGGGCAAAAGACATGAACAGAAGCTTTTCAAAAGAAGATAGAAAAATGGCCAATAAACATATGAAAAAATGTTCAATGTCACTAATCATCAGAGAAATGTAAATTAAAACCACAATGAGATATCACTTTACCTCTGTTAGAATGGCTTTTATTAAAAAGTCCAAAAGAATAGATGCTGATATGGATGCAGAGAGAAAGGAATGCAAAAATAAATACCACAGAAACACTGGTGGTGGTACTGCAAATGAGTACAGCCTCTATGGAAAATAGTATGGAGATTCCTCAAAGAACTAAAAATAGACCTATCATTGGATCCAACAATCCTACTACTGGGTATCTACCCAAAGGAAAAGAAGTCTTTCTATCAAAAAGACACCTGCACTTGAATGTTTATTGCAGCACAATTCACAATTGCAAAAATGTGGAATCAACCCAAGTGCCCATCAATTCATGAATGTATTAACAAAATGTAGAATATGCGTGCTATGGAATACTACTCATCCATAAAAAGGATGAATTAATGCCTTTTGAGACAATTTGGATGGAACTGGAGACCATTATCCTAAGTGAAGTATCTAAAGAATGGAAAAACAAACACTACATATACTCGTTATTAAATTGGAACTAACAGATAAGCACACATGTGCACAAAGGGAAGTAAAACACAATGGAAATCAGGAAGTGGGGGAATGGGAATATGGGAGGGGTTAAAAACCTACCTAATGTGTACAATGAACACTATTTGGCCGACAGGCAAACCTATAGCCATGACTCAAGTATTACAAAAGTGATCCATGTAACCAAAAACATTTGTACCCCTTTAATATTTTGAAATCAAAAAAATAAAATAATAAAATAGTGGTAAGATAAAAAATTAGTTAAATATGAAAAGATAACATCTAAACACCAACACCGTCATAACAAAAAGAAGACAGTCATTTATTTCAAGTTAAATTTTTTCATCTTTTAAGATGAGGATGTAGGGGCTAGGCGTGGTGGCTCACACCTGTAATCCTAGCACTCTGGGAGGCCAACGCGGGAGGATTTCTTGAGCTCAGGAGTTCGAGACCAGCCTGAGCAAGAGCGAGACCCCGTCTCTACTAAAAATAGAAAAAAATTGGCCAAACAACTAAAAATAGAAAAAATTAGCCGGGCATGGTGGCGTATGCCTGTAGTCCCAGCTACCTGGGAGGCTGAGGCAGGAGGATCGCTTGAACCCAGGAGTTTGAGGTTGCTGTGAGCTAGGCTGACACCATGGCACTCTAACCCAGGCAAGATAGTGAGACTCTGTCTCAAAAAAAAAAAAAAAGATGAGGATGTAGGGAACAGTCAATCAATATTGTTTCAAACTTACGGGAGAAGAAATTAAAATATGTTGGTAAAAATTCCTAAAAACAAAAAAGCAAGAATGAAAGTGTCAAGAAGGATTTAATTTAAAAAGAGAAAGAAGGTACGAAACATGTCAGAAGTTAAAACATATCAGATATGAAATTTAATGGCAAAAATTTTTCTCATTAGGAAAAAAAGCACGGAAAAGATAGAAAACAAAACTTAGCAGTGTGATATTTATTGCAGATACATCTAGAACAAAAAAAGGGAATTATTTAAAAAAGAATAAATAAATATTCCTCCAGACAAAGGCTAACAACAGAAAATTAGGAGATGAGGTAAGAAACAGCTGTATTTTATGTTTAAGGCAAAAATCACAATGTGTACGCTATTGCTCTCTTATTCTGGAGTGCTGAGGATAGGGCAAGTGAGAAGGTGGATCTGAGGAAGCAGATAGGACAAGAAAGTTCAGAGGCCATCAGCTGAAACTGGCAAAAGGACTGAGGACATTTCCATGGCCTACAGTGAGGAAGACGACAACTGAGAACCCTGTACCTCCTACTCTTGATGTTCTTTTACCCAAATTAGATTCCTGAAGGAGTGAAGGAGAGAACTCCTGAGTTGGAACTACATTTCTAGTATATCTTATATTGGCGTTTATGACAGGAAGTAAGTCCAAATATAGAAAAACAAAATTTTATTTTTATTCATCTTAGTTTATAAATTGTGATTAAGACTCTCAAAATTATTATAAGATTTAATATCCTCATGATGAAGAAAAAGAAACAATACAGTCAAATCAATGCAAGAATAGAAAGACAGCAATGCTTTCTTATGTTTTAATGCCATTTTGTTTTGAATAGAATTTGAAGTAAGGAATGAAATTAGATATCTATCCAAATTGACAGTGCCTTTTTGAACCAGATTGGATGAAATATCACTGCATTGTAGAAAAACTATTTAGCTTATGAAAGACCTAGAAAATATACGTAACAGAAAGAGATCTTGCAAATTTGAAGTTCAGTCCTTCCTAATATGATCATAATGAATAAATACCCACATCTACATGGTGATGGGAAGAGGTGCAATTCAGCTGCACTCCCTTGTTCTGAGATTAGATGATGACATTAGAATGGTAAAGTAATTGCTGATTGGTTCATGTCATGGGGACAGTTGTACATAAAGAAGGTGTCTTAGGATTCTCCAAAGAAACAGAATCAATTGTGTGTTTGTGTGTGTGTGTGAGAGAGAGAGAGAGAGGGAGAGAAAAGATTGATTTACTTTAAGGAATTGGCTTCATATGATTGTGGGGATTGGCAGGTTCAAAGTTCAAAACTTCAGTGCAGGCCAGCAGATTGGAGATTCAGGGAAGAGTTAATATTACAGCTCAAGTCTGAAGTCAGACTACAGGTAGAATTCCCTCTTCCTCAGGGAACATTAGTCTTTTTTTATTTGAAGTCCTTCAACTGATTGGATGAGACCAATCCACATAATAGAAGGTAATCTGCTTTACTGAAAGTCTATCGATTTAAATACTAATCTCATCTAAAAAATACCTTCACAGCACCATCTACACTAGTATTTAACCAAGTATCTGGGTAACATGGCTTATCCAACTAACATAAAATTAACCATCATAGAAGGCGAAAAGAATTTCGCAAAAGCATCAGAAGCAAATATAATAAAACCTAACATAAAGGTCAATATCTCAAAAACAGAACCTCAAAAACAATAGAAAAGTGATAATAAAACATACTGATAACACCAATAATTCCTTGCAATTACATAGAGTTTTTTTAAACTTTCAAAGCATTTTAACGAATTGTTTTTATTAATAAAACGTCTGATTATTAGATGTCTGAGGGAGAAGTTCTCAACTTTCCTTCACACATTAACCCAAGGTTATGCATTTAAATTCAATTCATTGTAAGAATGTTTCTCATTTTATTCTCATAGCATGAATTATGAAGGGAAAGGTTTATTTAGTTGAGAGGGAGATAGAAGCACAGAGATACTATATAAAATCTCTGATGTCTCTTAACAGAGAGGATTTAAACTCATACTTTGTTAAAGAAGTCATTGTTCAACGCGACCTCCCTGCTCTCTCCATGGAAACATTCAGACTTTAAAGTAAGTTAGGCATGGAAGTTCAGGGAATCAAGTCAACAAACAATTTTCAAACAAGTATTGTTTATTAAGAATATAAAAATGATTAAGAAAGAAATGGTCCTTCATCTTGGGAACTATGCAGTCCACTAAAGGACATAAGCTGGTAACTGGGTGCTAGGGGTTTGAAGAGGAACAAATTTAACTTGGCCTCTGTAGGCTCAGGAGAAAAACCTATTGGAGAGTCTTTCTGAGTGTTAACTATTGGCAGCACTTAGTCAAATAGTTGGGAGTGGCAAAAGAAAAGATATCTAAGCAAAGAGAAAAACATACACAATGGGATGGTGAGTATAGAGTGAGAGTATAATCAGTTCAAGATGCCCAGAGACAAGTGGACGTGCAAAGCAGGGAAAGTTGAGGCTAGAGAGGTCTGGGGCATGGGAATAGAGAATTTCAGGTGCTATAAACTGACTGATAGAAAGTCAGTGACAAATATCAAGAAGATAGATTCAGGCCTTAGTTATATTTCTCCTGTAGCATTGCAGAAAAGACATTTGAAGGTGGAAAGACTAAAGGCAGGAAGACCATTTAGCAGGTTACGCAATTATGCAATTTTAGTAGCTCCAACAGATGGGAAGCACTCCTTCTGACCTGCTGGCTTGTGTACTGATGCCAAATTGAAGCTCCCCCATCACTTCCAACAGCTACCATCTTAGGAGAGGGATAGGTAGGGAAGCCAATAGGGGAATTAGAATAGTGAACTGCACAATTGTTGGTAGTAACTTATTGGTTACCAACACTGATCATTTAGAACCTCATTATAAAGTTGAACAGATTCTCACAAAAGAATTAGCAAAAGTGAAGGTAAAGCTGAAAAGTTAAAGTAAGAATCTCCTAAAATGACACCTTCATTGGAACATAAATGTGCATATAAAATTCTAGGGGACCAACAGAATACCTTAAGTCCCTCCATGGAACTTATAAGGCTTCAAATACTCCACATTAAAAACAAATAGATGTCAGCAAACTAGGAATAGAGGAAAACTTCCTCAATTGGATGCAGAATTTCCACAAAATCCCTACATTGTCAAAAGGAAAGGATGCCCCCTCTCACCACCACTGTTCAATATCATACTGGAAGTCCTAGCTAATGTAATAAGAAAAGAAAAGAAAGGGTATACAGATAGCAAAGGAAGAAATAAAACTTTCTTTGTTTGCAGACATGATTGTCTATGTATGAAATCCAAAAGAGTTTACAAGAAAAATCCTGGAACTAATATAAGATTATAGCATCATTGCAGGATACAAGGTTAATAATATTAAAAAGTCAATCATTTTTGTATATATCAACAGTGAACAAGTGGAATTTGAACTTTAAAACACAATTCCATTTGCATTAGCACCAAAAAAGGAAAATACTTAAGTAAAAATCTAACAAAACATGTACAGAACTATATGAAAGAAATTATAAAACTCTGATGAAAGTAATCAAAGAACTAAATAAATGGAGAGATATTCCATATTCATGGTTAGGAAGACTCATATTGTCAAGACGTTAGTTCTTCCAAAATTGATTACAGATTCAATACAGTCTCAATCAAAATCCCACCAAGTTATTTTGTGAATATCAACAAACCAATGATAAAGTTTATATGGAAAGGCAAAAGACCCAGAATAGTGAACACAATACTAAAGGAGAGGAACAAAGTTGGAGGATCACCACTACCCAAATTCAAGACTTACTATAAAACTATAGTCGTCAAAACAATACAGTATTGGTAAAAGAATATATGAATAGATCAACAGAAGAGAATAGAGAGCTCAGAAAGAGACCCACATAAATACAATCAGGTCATCTTTGACAAAGAAGAAAAGGCAATATAATAGAGCAAAAGTAGTCTTTTTAACAAATAGTACTGGAACAGCTTCATATCAATATGCAAAAAAAAAAAGGAATATAGACACAGATCTTACACCCTTCACAAAAATTAACTCAAAACCGATCACAGACCTAAATATAAAATGCAAAACTATTTTATAAAACTCTTAAAAGATAATATCAGAGAAAATCTAGATGACTTTGGGTAGGGCCATGACTTTTTAGAGACAATACCAAAAGCATGAACCATGAAACAAAAGAATGGGTAAGCTGAACTTCATTAAAAGTTAAAATGTCTGCTCTGCAAAAGACACAGTTGACAGAATGAGACGATAAGCCACAGACCTGGAGAAAATATTTGCAAAAGATGTATCTGATAAAGGATTGTTATCCAAAATATACACAAAAACCTCTTAAAACTCAACAATAAAAAAAAAATAATAATCCAATTTAAAAATGGGAAAAGACCTGAACAAATATTTCACCAAAGATGATATACAAATGGTAAATAAGCATATGAAAAGACATTCCACATCGTGTCCTTAGGGAAATGTCAATTAAAACAAAAATGAGCTACATTATATGCCCATTAGAACAGCCAAAATCCAAAAAAAACACTGACACAGCACCAAAAGCTAGCAAGCTTTTGGACCAATAAAAATTCTCATTCATTGCTGGTGGGAATGCAAAATAGTAGTGCCCCTTTGGAATACAGCTTGGCAGTTCCTTAAAAACAAACATACTCTTATCATACAATCCAGCAATGGTACTCCTTGGTATTTACCCAAAGAAGTTGAAAACTTAACGTTCACACAAAACTGGCACATACGTGTTTATAGAAGCTTTATTCATTGCCAAATTTGAAAACAACCAAGATGTCCTTCAGTAGGTCAATAAAGTGTAGTATTATATCCAGACAATGGAATATTATTCAACACTAAAAAGAAATCAGCCATCAAGAAATTAAAAGACACAGAAAAACCTTAAATGCACATCATTAAGTGAAAGAAGCTGATCTGAAAAGGATACTTACCATATAATTCGATCTGGAAAAGGCAAAACTAGGGGGACAGTATAAAGATCACTGATGCCAGGGGTTGGGGGAGGAAGGAATGAATAGGCAGAGTACAGAGGATTTTTAGGGCAGTGAAACTATTTTGTGTGATACTATATTAGTGGGTAGATATCATTATACATTTGTAAAAATTCAGTATGTATAACATCAAGAGTGAACTCTTAATGTAAACTATGGACTTTGGGTGATAATGATGTGCCCAAATAGGTTCCTTAATTGCAGCAGATGTACCACTTTGGTGCCAGATGTTGACAGTGGTGGTGGAGAGGGCTGTGGTGGGGGGAGGGGTTGGGAGTTAAGAGACTCACTTTACTTTCAGCTCAATTTTTCTATAAAACTAAAATGTTCTAAAAAGTAAAGCCTATTTAAAAGGAAAAAGAACCCCACAGTCTACAAGAAAACAAGGATCACAGGAATAGCTTTAAGAGTCTAAATTGTAGGACAGTCTATGGAAAATAAGTTCAATAAGCTAGATAGTCTAGATCAATCAGAAAGCACACTGGAGTGATTTTCAAGCCATGAGATAAGATAAGATAAAATGAAATGCACATGGATGAACTAGTAAAATTAAGGTAACTGAAAGAACGTGAAACTTTTATAGGACTGACAAAAGAATTTTGTAGGACTTGACAAAAGAATTTTATTACTCTTTCTAGAAAAAGGTAAATCCAAGCCATATTAAGATTTACAAAAAAGCAAACTGAATATTTATCCTTGCACGGCATTCACTGTAACATTTTATAAATAAATATTTTATCAAACCTCACAGAAATCTAGTATGATCCAGTTTAACCAATTTATTTCATTTTACCCTTAGTTGAATTAGAAGACAACCAGTCTCCAATCTTCACTGAAAAACCTGTCATGTTATTTAAGCTTGTCTTCTGCCTTTTCTTATCTAGGCTGAATAAAATGTAGCCCTATGTATTACTTTGGTAAACAGAAGAAAATAAAACTTTTAGATAAAAGATATTCAGAATAGCACATAATAAAAAGGAAGAGTATGTATAGTGAGAGAATTTACTGATTAAGTAGACCTAGTGCTCTGATTACTGGGAAAGTAATTTCTTATTTCTTAGCACATAGAAAGTACACAAAAAGTTTCTGAAGAATGAATTAATATACTCTAATAATTTGGAACTCTGCCGTATAAAGCTATCATCATCATCACAACTATAATCAGCATCACCACCATCATGGTATCATGCAAAGTTACTTGTCATAAGATACTGGAGCCAACAGTTGGTCTCTAACTCCCACAATGATTCTTACTTTTTCTCCCTATTTTAATACACCTGAGGGAAATCCACACTCCGAAGAAAAGAGAATGGCTTTGTACAGCAAAGATTCTTGTATTTTTTTATCTTAAAGACAGTGCTTTCAACATTTTCTCATTAAGCATGCATAATATTTGCTTTCAGATTTTATAGACATACTGTGTCAATCTTAGGATGTCACTTTTATTCTTCATTTGCTAAAAGTTTCTATCTTATTGAATCTTACCAAATGCTTTTTTTTGTATCTGAAGATATGATCCTGTGATTTATCTCCTTTAATCTGTTAACATTTTAATTATACCAATTGATTTTTCTAATGTTAAATAATCATGTATCTCTGTGACAAATTTAATTTGACTTTAATGCTCAGTTTTTATACATCGCTAGATTTGGTTTGCTTAGGATTTTTGCATCTATTTACAGGAGTAATCTGTTTACAATTTTCCTTTCTTGTACTGATTTCTCCAGAATTAGTTTTGGTAAATTTATTTTTAATGTTTGCAAATTTATTGATATAAAATTATTCATCAGTATCTTACTCTATTTTATCTCTTCTATATCTGTAGCTATACTCCCTTTTATGCTTAATATTGTTTTAGTATAAGAATCCTCTTTGTTTCTTTTTGATTAGTTTTTGCTACAGTTTTGCCTGTTTTATTAGGGTTTTAAAAATGCTTTATTAATTTTCTCTAGTAAATATTTATTTTCTATACATTGATTTTTGCCCTTACAGCAATTCTTTTCTCTAATCGTTTTCTGTTGTTCTTTTCTTTTCTTTCTTATTTCAAAATATTAAGAGAGTACAAATGTTTTTGGTTACATGGATCACTTTTGTAATGCTTGAGTCAGGGCTATAAGTGTGCCCATCACCCAGATAGTGTTCATTGTACCTGTTAGGTAGGTTTTTGCATATCCCCTCCTTCCCTCTACCCTCTGATTGACTTCCACTGAGTTTTGCTTCCCTGTGTGCACACGAGTGCTCATCTGTTAGTTCTAATTTAATAGCACGTACATGTGGTGTTTGTTTTTCCATTCTTTAGACAATTCACTTAGGATAATGGTCTCCAGTTTATCCAAATTGTTGCAAAAGACATTAATCCATCCTTTTTTATGGCCGAGTAGTATTCCATGGTATGCATATACCACATTTTGTTAATACAGTCATGATTGATGGGCACTTGAGTTGATTCCACATCTTTGCAATTTTGAATTGTGCTGTAATAAACATTCAAGTGCAGATGTCTTTTTGATTTAAAAAAAAAGATTTCTTTTCCTTTGGGTAAATACCCAGCGGTGGGATTGCTGGACTGAGTGGTAGGTCTACTTGTAGTTCTTTGAGGAATCTCCATGCTGTTTTCCATAGAGGCTATACTAGTTTGCTGTCCCATCAACAGTGAATATTCCTTTCTCTCTGTATCCATGCCAGCATCTCTTGTTTTTGGACTTTTTAATAAAAGCCATTCTAACAGAGGTAAAGTGATATCTCATTGTGGTTTTAATTTGCATTTCTCTGATGATTAGTGACATTGAACATTTTTTCATATGTCTATTGGCCATTTGTCTATCTTCTTTTGGAAAGCTTCTGTTCATGTCTATGCTTCATTTGGAACCAGAAAAGAGCCTGAATAGCCAAAAGAATCTTAACCAAAAAGAACATACCCGGAGGCATCACATTACCAGATTTTAAACTATATTACAAGGCTATCGTAACTAAAACAGCATGGTACTGTCACAAAAATAGAGACATAGACCAATGTAACAAAACAGAGAACCCAGATGTAAAATCATCCACGTATATCCAACTGATCTCTGACAAAGCAGACAATAATATACACTGGGTAAAAGAAGCCCTATTCAATAAATGGTGCTGGGAAAATTGGATAGCCACATGTAGAAAAATGAAACAAGATCCGCCTCTCACCACTCACAAAAATTAATTCAAGGTGGATAAAATGCTTAAATGTAGGGCATGAAACCTTGAGAAGTTTAGAAGAAAATGTTGGGAAAACTCTTAGATAAGGCCTAGGCAAAGAATTTAGGAATAAGACCCCAATGGCAATCATGACAACAACTAAAATAAATAAATGGGACTTGATTAAACTAAAAAGTTTCTGCAAGGCTAAAGAAATAATTAACAGAGCAAATAGATACCTACAGAATGGGAGAAAATATACACATGCTATACATCCAATAAAGGAGTAATAACCAGAATCTAGAAAGAACTCGAGCAAATCAACAAGAAAAAACAAATAAACCATTAAAAAGTGGGCAAAAGGCATGTTTTTTTGTTTTTTTTTTTTTCTAACTTCTTAAATTGGAAGTTTAGAATTTCTTCATTTCTAACACAAGCATTTAGGGCTGGCTATACATTTCTGTCTAAATTCCATTTTTGCTACATCCCAAATTTTTGATATGTATCATTTTCAAATTGATTCAGGTATAAGTGTTCTCTAATATCCATTATAAATTATTTGCAGCTTTGCTTTTTAACTTCCAAATGTTTAGAAATTTTGTTGTTCTTGCTTGGTTGTTAATTACTAACCAAATTGCTCTGCAATCAAAGGGTGTGGTTTTCATGTAACTAATCTCTAAAATTTGTCCAGGTTAGTTTTTATGGCCTGGCACATAGCCAATTTTTATAAATATTGTGGAAGTGCTTAGAAATAATGCAAAGATCACAGCTATTGAGCGAAGTGGTTTTCAATGTCTGTCTCTTAGATTGAACTTGTACTTGGGCTGTTCAAATTTTAATATCCTACTAATCTTTTATTTGCCTAATTTATCATTTACTCAGTTATTTATTCAGTAATAAGGTAGACTGGTCAGTTTTATTTGTAGTTCTGCCAATTTTTCCTTTAATACTTTGAGGTTATATTATTAAATGCATAACAATTAGAATTTTTGTTTGCCTGTGATTTGAAACTTTTGTCACCATGAAACGAGCCTCTTTATCTGTTGTAAGTCTTTTTGCTTTTTCTATTTTGTTTGAAATTAATATTTTGTGGCAACTTTCATGTGGTTAGACTTTATCTTTGCCCTTCTTTGAATTGCACATTTATTTGTGCATAAATTGCCAACGTGTCTCTTATAAACACATTGAACACATATAGCACATACAGTGAATTTTAACAGTCTGAAAATCTTCGGTTTTTGATGGAAAGTCAATTAACATTTATTTTATGTTTTCTACTTGTTCTATACTTTCTGTGTTTCTTCTACCTCCCATCTTTCTTAGTCTGGAGATACTTTTTCCTTTGTAACAAGACAAGAATATCATAATATATAAAAATATGTTTCATAAAATAATAAAAACTGGTACCTGATATTGAGTACCTTATATGTATGTAAATTATATATGATAATGTGTGTGTGTGTGTATATATATATATATTTTATTACATTTAATCCTTACAACAACTTTGGGATATAGTTACTATTATTCCTGTTTTACAGTTATCAAAGCTGATGTCAGAGTTATAAATTAACATGTGCAAATTCAAATGGAAAAACCAGAATTTGTATCAGTTCTATGTGATTAGGAACACAAGGATTTAACTATTATGCTATAGTATCTTTATTTAAAAAAGTCAATAAGGATATTATCTAGTTGAAAGAGCATAATAGGATCCATAATAGATAAAAGTGCTGGGACGAAACCAAACAAACATTATAATTATTAAGTATTCTCACTCTTGTGTTCAAAATAAAATATCTTAAAAATTATTTCTTGATTTGACCATGAGAAGAAAATCCCTTCCTTTAAGACTTAAGTAATGAATGAACAAGGTGACAAAGCTGCTTATGGACACTACAGATATTTTAACCCCAATTTGGGGCTATTATTTGTAACATACTGAAAATTGGGAATTCAGACTCTGCTTTTCCCCAACTTTTCTTTTGGTAAGCAGAGCCTGTGCATCTGTGCCTCATAAAGAGGCTTTTCCAAAGTATACCATAATTTTATGTAATAATCTTATTAGATCATGGTATGTATCTTCAAGCTATAGCGTATCTGAGATTTGAATCTGTATCTTGTTTGTTTCTCAGATAAAATCTTTCTACTCCATGAGTGTTTCCCAAGACAGAAATACCAGTTTCTAGTTTTTTGGCTTAATGATCAGTATTCTTACATTACAACATATATTTCATTTCTTCAGAAGAATTGTAATCTATTCAAGGGCAGATGCCTTATTTTATATTCTATTTTACCATCTAGCAGTTTAAAGTAAAACTGGAGAAATATTTTCAGCTTTTTTCTACCATTTTGTCTTTAAGGCATGCTCTGGAATATTCAATTTGGGGTGGTACCTTGAAGGATCAAAAGAATCAAAACCACTCTTCATTACTCAGTGGTATTTAGAAAACCGTCATGACTACAATGTAACAGTGATTTGTCTAGGCTACCAAAAGAATGTATTACCACACCATTTGCTTGGCCTGTTTTTACTTGCATTGCTGCTTAAGTAAAACTGTGTCTTGAGTGGATCCCACTTTTTTACTAGGTCATTAAATATGAAATCTGATTTCGATTCAAAAGTGTAGTTTATTATATCTCAAACAAGAAGCAGTACAATTAAACAAAGTATGTGTCTAAACTTATCGATAGTTTTGTCATCTTAACGGTAACTTGTTTATGCCAGCAGTGAAGAAGCCTGGAGAACAAGTCGCATCAAAATCACACAAGACATATTTCACACCTTGCTGAGAATTGAATATTTTTTCTTGTAAGAAGTGGTCCAAAGTCTGGAAGAAGTGGTAGTCAGTTGGTGTAAGGTCTGGTAAATATGGTAGATGACAGAGAGTTTCTAAGTCTAGTCTCTGTAGTTTGCACAGCATTGTTTGTGCAACACGTGGTAGAGCATTGTCTTGTAAGAGGATTGACCTGTCTCTATTGACCAATCTCGGCTGTTTAATCACAAGCCTCCTCATCATTTTGTCCAATTGGTTGTGGTAGACATCTACTGTAATCGACTGGTTAGGTTTTATGAAGCTGCAGTGAATAATACCAATGCTGGACCACCAAACAGACACCATTAGCATTTTTTGGTGAATATTTGGTTTTGGACTGTGTTTCAGTGTTTTATCTTTATCCAGTCATTGTGCCAAATGCTTGTGATTGTCAAAAAGAATCCATTTTTTATCACATGTAACAATACAGCATAGAAATGGTTCACCTTTATGTCGTGACAGCAAAGAAAGGCAAACTTCGAGATGATTTTTCTTTTGACGTTTGTTTAATTTATGTAGTACCCATCTATGCAGCTTCTTTACCTTTTCAATTTGTTTTAAATGGTCTAATATTGTTGGAATAGTAACATCAAACCTTCTTGTTAATTTATGCATAAGTTGAGAGGAATTCACTTCTACTACAGTTTTTAGTTTATCATTATCCATCTTGGTCTCAGGTTGTCCATGTGGCTCATTTTTAAGATTAAAATTACCAGAATGGAACTTTTTAAACCATCAACATACTATGTGTTCATTAGCCACATCCTTTCCAAACACTTTGTTGATACTTTGAGCTGTCTGTATTGTATTGGTTTTATGACGGAACTCATATTTTAAAATAATACTGACTTATCTATGGCTGTACAAAAATTGTTCTAAAAAAGTTGTTCTGAAAAATTTGAAAGACAATCACAAGTCAAATGTGCATTTGAAAGAATGAGGATGTACCTTTATAAGAAAAATAAAACAAGAAGTGTCAAAGTGAAATGTCATAGATATTAACTATCAAACTTAGTACTTAAGGAAATTGGACATTTCATACTTAATAACCTAATACATATAAATGGGGTCATATTCTTCCATGCAAACATAAACATACAATCTTCATTGGTGCTTACTTAATTTTTAACCATGTCTCTCCTCTTCTAGTACTTGACATGCACTCTACCCCGTTGGCATGATGGGCCCTTTTATCAACAGTCTGTGTAAGAGAATGTCATTCTCTTTTGTCATAGAAAAATAACCTTTCCACACAGATTCAAGTATAGTAAAACATGGCCCACTCACAGGGTGAGAAGTACTACCAATTGACTCTACAAAAGCATAAACAAGAACAAAAATTTTTGCATTTAAGAACACTCAAACCTCAAATAAGAAAATTGTGTAAAATTGTTAAAGCACTCAAACCAATATACAGCTTTACTCTCAGTAATATAAGAGTAGAGACATTTTAGACCACATACACAAAGTTCTAGGTGTAATTCTGTTAAGCAGCTTTACATTTTGCCATTAGAACTATTTCCTCTCTGTGTTAAGCTTTAATATCCTTTCAAATGCATTAATGTGTCGCCAGAACAGACTCTCACAGACTCCTGCCTGCTTTGAATATTTCCATTTTAATAACAGCTTCAGATCTTCACTCAGAGCTTTATATACCCCTTACTGTCACAGAGGCTTGTGAAAGACAGAAGGAGACGGCTCATCATCCGCAAAAGTCATCCAATGTATGGTTGTTTGCTTTAGAATACAACCCACAGGAAAATTAAAGGGGAACATCATTTACATTTGATTTTCTCTACCCTTTGTGTTCATCTCTGAATAATTCTACAGAAATTTTCTAAGTCCCTGTAAGGACTGCTTAAACCTTTTCCTTTCTGAGAGTGACTATACTTCCAGGCTAAAAGAGCTAAGGTCTCTCTCTTAACTTCAGAAAGGCAAAGTAGAGCCAAGTGTTGTTTAGACCTTCATGATGTGAGGTCTTGCAATCAGGCCTGCTATTCAGTGCCACTGGAGCTCAGAGGTAAGGAATAGCACTTCGCCAAAGCAGCAGGGTTGAAATGATGTTTGTGACAGTAGTGATGGTTCTTTAGGCTTGTCTAAAAGGAAAAGTTAGCATTTCATGTTTTGTGAAATTTCTAATGGTACCAATAACCACTGTTATGCTTCACAGAAAGCCTGAAGAGTTTAGGGCAATAATAATTTTGGAGTGGGGGAAGTGGGAAGCAAACTAGAAAAAAAACCTTCAGGGTTTTTCACAAAGAAAAATGAAGAGAAAATTGGAACAGGCTAGAATGACTATGAAGATACAAAGAGGACTGGAGGGTGCGGGGTGGACAAGAAACTACCAGAGGACATAGGATCCTGGGCACATTCTGTATTGTGTTCACATTACTTATGTATGAGTAACATCCCATTTCATATTCCACCCTCAAAAAATGTGATTTGCCAAAGTTGTTAAACTCTTTGTTCCCTTACTGAATTTTGGTTCATTTAAAATTGATAATGAAAATACAAGAAGGCAAAACTACATACTCTCAAATAGTGGCTCATTCTGACACAATATCAAGGACAGGAATGAAGCTCAACCTTATGGGACTAGGCTCCAACCTAAGAGAAGGTTTGAAACTAAGTTAGTGTGTCATTCATCTTGATGACAATGACCCATTTGAAGTCTTCAGCCCTTCACTACACACTCAATGATTCCAAAAGGTCTTATCTAATTTGTTTTCTTTGGTAAACTGAAAATAACTTTGAATAACTATTTACTTCACTTTAGCACATATCTTTGAATAGTTGATTATCCCTTTTTTATTTTAAATACTTGTTTAGTTTGCTTCTTTGTTTGGTGTATCTAGACAACCAAAGAAGCAACCATTTCCTGAACTCCAATTGTTAATTTCCAATTGTTTTCCACCTTTCATACTGATATTATACAAGAAACTCCAACTGAATACATTCTAAATCAAGTTCAATATTTTTACTCCTAATTCTCTTTGTTTTTTATCTCTTTCTATTAATGACACTATTCTCCTAATCTTGCAGGCTCAGATTCTTGGAGTTTCAATTGGCTCTTCTCTCTCAAACAAATCTTATATTTTAAGTTTATAATTCTGTCTTCCTGCTCTTTTATATTCTAATTCTCTTCTATTCTTACAGCTGCCACTATAGCAATTGTCTTCAAAGAACACAAGATGATCTATTGAGAAGAAAAAAAAAAAATTAGGATTTCCACTTTAAAAATAATCCTTTTTCTCTCCTATTTTTACATATGTTTAATAATGTTAACAGTTTATTAATTCAGTAATATGTGAGATTATCTATGTGTGTATGTACATATAAAGCACAATGAAATTTTTTTTTCCAGCTAAGGATGTTCAATCCGGAGAGTTTACCAGCCTCAGTGTGAGCCTGCTCCACTTCTCACTGGCTTGTTGCAATGGTCTCTGACTGGTCTTTCAGTATAAGATTCAACTCTAATTGAACCAGGCAAGACAATATTGAATGGACATCTGGTACTGTTTGACCCCAGTCCTTTGCTCTTACCATTTCTCTACCTAAAATATTCTTTCCACTCTACTGACACCTGTCCCATTTTATACCATCCTTCAGGACTCAGTTCATTTGACCTCTTCTTAATCTCCTTCCTGAAGAGACCTTTATCTCTTCTGAATATCCATGGCAGGATGTTTATACCTGATATGGCATTCTTCACAGTCAATAGTTATTTGTTTTTATGTATTTGCCAAAGGAGTTAATCACAATTTCCTTAGGGAGAAAGTCCATGTTTAGATACTTTCATGCCTTCAGCATAGCCAGAACAGTGCCTTACACATAGTAGGTACTCAATAAACATCTATTTAATTAAGTGAATGATTAAAATTATGAACAGCAATATCGTTAACTTCCTCCAAGTTACATTGCAATTTGTGTTTTCTTAAGACTACTTCTATTTTTAACTACAGTATATACTTAGTAAAGGATTTTACAACTCTCTAAATTAGCCCATGGTGATTACCCCTACTGTGCAATTTACCACTATTTTATTAAAGCAAGATTAAAGATAATACTTCATTGGAAGAAGTAACAGCAGCATTAACCTCTATTTACCTTGACATAATAAAGCTTTAATAAAACATGGGCAAATTGCATTGAGGGGGATAATTATTCTAACATAAAACTTAAAGGGAACTTAATTTCTTATTCTGCATGTTTGGTGCTTTAAGATTAGTGTCATTAATGTCCTTTTTCTCATTTATAGAGGATACATAAAAACATTCAACCCTCTCCAATTTGTTTTCTTACTAAATAATTCCGAATTTATATTCAAGTTCATAAACATAAGAACACAATTTTAAAATGTAACAGTTTTTCAGAAGTAAATATCCTGCTAGAATGTCAGGGCAGGGAGAGTTTTGTGGGAGAGATTTCACTCTAAGCAAAAAAAAAAAAACAAAGTCATTCTTGTCTAAATTTTTGAGTGTTGAATCAAGAAGGTTCTTGTTTGTTTTATATCCTCTGGCTTTATTACATCAGACAAGCTTCAAAGGGGCAGAGCACATAGGATTGAAAAATAACACAGCTGCATTTTGCAATGGAGTGTTCTGCTTCTGCCTGTGTTTTGTTGTTCATGTAATACTTTTCAATAAACAAAGATGTCAATCAACTCTCTTTGCAGCACATCGCATTTCAGATTTAAACCACTTCAGACATATCACTGCCCCAAGCTCACACATTTAACAGATAAAAATTCAGCTTTCTGTCAAGGCAGAATGTAGTATTGATTGTAGGCGATATTTAGGCAAGAGCACGGCAGAATAATATTATCTTCGCAGTCACATATAGTCCACTATAGAGGAATAACATAAAGTGCACTAGGCTCCTCATAAATGTTTTTCTAGTGCTCAGCATTGATTAATACCCATTTCTAAATACATTCCTAAGAAAGACTGCTACATGCAGCAAATTGTGAGGGTGGCAGAGGGGGGTTAGGAACACATGATAGCAATCATGAAAACTTTGATGACTTGATTTGATTCTAGTGCTTTGTAAATTAGCATAATTATTCAAACATGCTTCATTAAAAATCATGACTGTACAAGTCCTTCAATTTAATGATCCAAGTATATATCACGTGAGCTAAGCTTTAAATAAGAATACCAACTTGGTGTTAGGAGGCTATTAGGGATGTTTTCCTTAAAATCAAAAGAAAGTGCAAAAATACAAACTCTAAAATCCAAATCATGGGGAAAAAAATCTAAAAGACAGACTGGCAGTGTATGTGGTGGGCTATATTTTTGTATTTATCTTCACATCTATCTGAATGTCTCTTGTGGCCACCAAAGGTTAGATACTACCTCACTTTTAAGCTACTAGAAGATTGGCATACAATCCCTGTAAATCTCAAACTAATTACATTTGAATTTTAGGTGTCACAGCTAGATTTGACCTTTGAAGGCCGGCAGAAGAAAAATTTGACAGTTCTTAAAGTCTTCCCAGATACTAAAAGAGATTGTTTCAAATTAATGAGAGAGAGAAAAACTAAATAAATGATGCCAAAGATATTAATAAGACTACTGTTATTGGCATACATATTATGTACCAGATCTCATTTAATAATGATGTCAACTTCACTTACACTGCAGGTTGCATAAGGAAAATAAATAAAAACAGCATACAAGACACTCCATTATTTTGGTTGTTCTACTAAGTACTGACCTAGACACAAGTGAATCATGCTCTTGGGGTTAAAATATAGGGAATAGGGGGATGAGTTTTAAGGTAAATTTATCTGCTCCTAAATCACTCAGATCCGAGGCATAATGGATAATTACCAAGAAGTCTTGATTTTATGCAGTGCTCATGATACATGGAGTTACTTTAAGATTGGATTGTCACTTTCTACTTTCTACATACCATTTTTTGTTTTTGACAGTTTATATGGCATCATCAGAGAGACAGTTCAAAGAGTTTATAACAATTTTAAAGTAGATTAAATTTTAGAGTGTAATGTATTTTCAAAATACTGTATATTTTATTTAAACCTACAGATTCATTGCTAAATATATTAAGTGCTACAGAATTAAAATGCAAACTCTCACTGATGGTCTTTTAACATCGAGAAAATAGTCATTAATCTCAGAAATGTTAAATTGATCATTTGCTCTCATTGCAATGAAATAGCATCAACATCAGGTCCCTGGTCAGCTTTCAAGTTCACCAATAGTCTGGTGGATCTTGGCCAGGTGACTATGTCAAATATTAAGTGTTCATGTCTGAAAGTAATTCACAAGAGGAAAAAATAACAGATGATTCTCTTTAGTCACATTGAAAAAATATAATACATGTAAAAGTGACCAAAACAACTAATCAAGTGATGTGATGTATACGAAAAATAACTGAATGCATATTTCTAGGCACCACAGTAATTCTTATGTCAGGTGACAAAATATGGGCCAAAATTTGTCTGCAACACTTTCTCTATCAAGGGATATATTATAGGGTGTTAATAATTAACAATGAGACCATGACCCTCTGGGAATCTTCTTGCAGAGCTAGAGCCATTTGCCTGGAATGTTTTAATCTTAAAAGATTAATTCACATTTCCCATGTTCTTAATATGATGCCAGCAAACCTCTAAAAAACAAATAAAAACATTTACAAAATAAATCTGGGAATGGAAATTAGAAAATTACATCCAAAAAACTAATAGTAAATAATAATAAACAGAAAAAAATTAGGACTTCAAAGACAGAGATCATTTTTTATCTTTATTATCACAGGAATTATCAGTTTATTTTATATTTAATTCTTGACAAATACTTTTAATTGATGCTCATCTCATCCATGTCATTTGTTCTGGTTTTCTGAAAATAAAATTTGAACACAAGAATCCAGGTAATAACAAATAGTTTAGCAAATTTGGAGTACTAGAGGGGGAGTATGGGTAAGTGATGAAAATAATAATGTCTCCAGAAAATTATTCTCTCTGGCTTTTTATGTCATGTCAAAGAATTCTTACTTTTTCCTATAAACAATGCAAACTTTTGAAGTATTTTAAATTGGAGAGTGACATGATCAATATTATGCTTTAGAAATAGCACCCTGCAGTGAGTATATAGAAGGTGGATTTAATCAGGGCAAGACTGATCAATTAGAAAGTTGTACTATTTGAGGTTATCTGAAATAAGATATTAATAGCAAGGATGATTTAAAAAGAAAGGAAAGAGGGGTTGGTCAGGAAGTGTTAGTACAATAATAATATAAATAAATGATATTTATTGAGGCCAAGCACTGTTCTAAACACCTGGCCTGCACTAACTCATTTAACTCTCATTACAAATCTGTGGAGGAGGGATTCTTATTATCCCCCTTTAAAGATGAGGAAATTCTCCAGATTAGGTAGCTTGGCAAAGGTCACACAGCTGGTAAGTGGCATTGGTGGGATTCTGATACCAACCCCAAATTATGTCAGGTCACCTATTTTACGTATCCATAGGCTCTATAATTCAAAGTTATCATGAGTATATTTTAAAATTTGAGTGATGATTTTATTAATGACTATCTTGCTCAACAGACTCTCAACTTCATGGAGATTACCGCCATATTCCTATCACCCATAACAGTGCCTAATCACGCATGGTAAACGTTCAATAAACACTGATTGAATGCATGAGTAGGTCTATAATGTGCACTTAGCAACACAGTATTGCTATGGCAGCCCCCATCAGCTTGAGGACTCACTCCATTAAAAGCTGACTGGCAAAAGATGATTCTGATAAATTAAGATTCCATACTCTGAGTCTTTCACACCTAGGGTTGTTGAGTGACCATAAAGTTACTCACTTTGAGTAGAGGCTTACTCAAAGTAAGATAAAGAGCTCTAATTGATCCAGGCTCAGGTGTAAGACATCCACAACTTCTCTGCTTTAAGAGTCTGAGGCAAACAGCCATGCTCAAAACAGTGCATATTGTGTCCTTAGAGTCACAGCCACTGTGAAGTCTCTGCAATTTTTAATAAAGAATATAGTCCCTTCAGGGTCACTCCTTTTCTGAGATATGGCTCCTGTTATGTTGCTGAACTTCAGTGGGCCCAAAAACTAGACTGAAATACGGATTGTATGTATTTAAGGTATGTATAAAATATTTTTGTGGGGATGCCTAAGATCCACAGGTTTTGAACTTAGGAAGGCAGTCTCAGATGGAGAAATCTGTGTAATGCTGTGAGTGTGTAGATACAATTAGCCAGGAAGGCACATGTAAAAAAAGAAAAAGGAACAATAAAAGTTGGAGAAGGTAACTTTGAGGACAGGTAAAAGAAGACTGAATCCAAAAAGATCCAAAACAAACAAATATAACTAGATGTTAACATTTGTTAAAACCGAGCTGGTGAAAACACAGGTGTCTGTTATATTATTTTTTTACACTTCAAGTTTCGTCGAAATATTCCAAAACAATTTTTACAAGAGCCTGAGGAGTGACCAGAAAGACAGGAAGTGAAGCAGGAGAGAGCTACTTAATTGAATTCAAGGAAGGGTAGCATTTCATGTGGAGAGAGGTCAACAATAAAATGGAGGGGTCAAGCAAGATAAGGATTAAAAACTGTCAGTTGTTTTGTCCATTGAACAGTTATTTTGACCTTACTGAGAATAGCTTCAAAAGACATGTGGGGCAGATGACAAATACCATTTGTTATAATAGTAAAAAGATGAAAAAAATAGTGACTGTTAAAAAATAAATCCTATCCTATCAACAGGGGTAAGGTAGATTCAGGATTGCTTAATTCAGTAGGCAAATCATATTATCAAGGATTCAGCTCTTTTCATCTTTCTGTTTTGTTATAACCTCCTCATTTTGAATTTTGTCCTCAGGCTTGCCCCTTCATATCACAAAAAGGTTGTAGCAACTTCAAGCATTAATATCCAGAAGCAAAAATAAAAGGGGAGGAGAGAGACGTTTTCTGCCTCTCTCTTTTTGAAGTCAGAACACTTTTCCTAGAATCACTCAGAAAACTCCTCCCATTCTTACTGGCCAAAATAATATCATATGCCCACCCTAGATCAATCATCAGCAAGGTGGTGGGTGGGACTACAATAAATATCAAGACTCACTCCCTGAGGCTACAGATGGGTACCTTCTTGGAACACAAGACAGCAAGAGATGAGCACCTGCTAAAAATTTGGGCTATCCATTATGCTGGCATAAAGAAGCAAGGGAGTGTGAAGATGAGAGGAGTTGTGATAAACAATCAAGTGAGCCTGCCACAGCCTATCACAGAAATATCCAACAGAACAGGAGAGGTGAAACTGCAGTAGGGAGAGAGGAAAAGGGATGATGCAGGTCCCCAGTTAAGAAGAGAGGTGGAGCAAGGATGGTAAAGGCCAGGACACAGCCAGAGAGATCAATCTTGGACATAAGGAACTCCCAGTGCACTGAGAAGGGAGGAAGTTAGGTAGAAAAGGGGCAAGTGAGGGAAAAAGTCAGATACAAGAACTTTTAGAAGTTGAGATGGGTTATTGCAGGTGGAAATCAGCAGATATAACAGCACAAATAAACAGCACCAGCTGCAGGTTGTGAGAGTTACCTGGGAGCACGAGGGAGAGGCCAGGCCTCACACAATATCTCATTGCCAAGCAATTAACAGGAGAGAGATAATTAACTCTAGATGGAATTGAAAGTCTTAACTAAATTAAATAAGATTGTGGAAATAGGAGATGGAGAAGCATCTTCTGTGTCAATTTGGCCTTAAAAAATCTTTATAGGTACATATTTATTTAAATCATACTAACATAAAAATTTGCATGTTTATTAGGCAACATATGTGGGGGAAAAAACTTCACATGGAGCCTGGCATACAGTAGATTCTCAATAAATGTCATTGTCTGATTTGCACTGTATTTCTATACCTGGCCTATTACAAAGTCCAATTATATCCGACTCAATTTTTTTTTTTTTTTGAGACAGAGTCTTGCTCTGTTGCCCAGGCTAGAGTGCCATGGCGTCAGCCTAGCTCACAGCAACCTCAAACTCCTGGGCTCAAGCAATCCTTCTGCCTCAGCCTCCCAAGTAGCTGGGACTACAGGCATGTGCCACCATGCCCGGCTAATTTTTTATATATATATTTTTAGTTGTCCAGATCA